>VUQG01000213.1:45538-59624 GCA_015106755.1 Etia nguti
CATAGTGATTATCCTGCTTGACAATCAACTATGCCGTTTTTTAAGAAACTTTACTGATATTTGAGCAACATAATTAAAGGTTTTAATTGTGATTATTAAAGTAAATATCAAAGTGTATCTACACAAAAATCCACTTTAAATGCTGACGTTAACGTCAGCATTTAAAGTCTCTTTATTTGAGATGCTGGTTGCTTGAAACACATAGATGTGCTAGCATAAAACTAGATGTCCCACCAGGATGTATAAGGAAATGTAAACGGACAGTGGAAAGACGAATGACAAGTAGGACTAAGAAAATATTGGAAAGGAAATGTGAAAGCGCTGTGGTGAAGTATAGACTGCTAACCGAACTAGCCGCTGGTGTCAGTGGGGATGTCTTATGTAATGTGCTCTAACCAATCCACATACTGTACATGCTGTCAGACCACAGTTAAATGTGGAAAGCAAAGTGAGGTGTACAGAATTACACATTTACTCTGAAGAACAGAGGCCACGGTTTATAACTTTTTACACTAGTAGATTAGTTGTTTTTGGTCACTTAACGAAACGTCGAAATTAATGGAAAAACCACCACAAAGTGTCTTTAAGGTGTTGAGCCACAATGCGACAATGGCTTCAATGGTCCTTGGAACCGACTCTCCAAGTTTCGGAAACCCTAACTGAGGGATTAACTCCACTCTTTCAAAACATATCCCCTCATTTGGTGTTTTGATTATGGTAGCGGAGAGCACAGTCCAAATCTCCCGAAGGTGTTCAGTATCCATGGAGACCGGGGGACTGCAAAAAGCCACAGCATCTGATTCACATCCTGTCATTTTACAAAACTATTCACTTACTCCTTGAGCTCTATGAATGTGGACATTGTCATCTTGGAAGAAAACCTTTCCTTTGATCCTTTCCTTTAAGGGGACAAATGGATCCAAACCATACTGGCAAAAGCCCCGCTTAACTTAACAGAGCTAATGGACTGTGGGCTTTGAAGCTTAAGGTTTTTAATTTGTTGCCCATCTGTAAATTAATCTATTACCAAACAGTAGTTTTCTTCTCATTTTCTCAGATTTCATGTTTATCTCATTAGCAAAAGGAATCTAAAAATGTATTTCTATGTAGATTATTGATTAGAGGATCCACCAGAGAATTTTTCAATTAACACTGAAAAATAAATGTGGTAATAAAGTGTTTATAGTTGGAATTACTCAGTTTGAAAATTGAAAAAATAAGAAAATGAATCGGATTGTGAGCAATGCAGTTTTTCAACAGAGGTTTAAAATCCCATTATCTCTGTTTAAATAGAAAAAAAGCTTCGTCACACAAGCGAGGGAACAAAAAAAAAAAATTTTTTTTTGTCAATGTTTCCATTTTTGACTCCTGAAATTGAATAATAGTTTTGGGAAAATATTCCACTGTGGTACTGGCCGAGTGCATACCAATATCTTTACCAGTAAGACTTTAACAGCGCAGAGCATTAGGGCACATGTTTGTGTTGAAAAGCACTCTGCGCTGAGGTTTTGATATCCATCCACCAGTGCGAGTCAGCATGTATTTCAACATGGCTGTTTATTTTCCTTTAATGTGCAAATGGCCAAATATGTGTGACAGATCGTGTGCTGCGGGTTGTGTGCGTGTGAGATATATGATGGCTGCGTGAATGCTGACAGTAATTACAGAAGGGTGTACCACAGCAGCCTGGAGCTGGCTGACTAACAAGTTATTATAACATCTAATACATAACCAAATGTCAGCCATCTCTGTTTGCTGCTTGCAAAGTGGTATAAATCTACAGGGAGAGTGAAGGAAGCTGTAAATGCTCGTGATGCATAGCTAACTGAAAAGATGATAAATTTGGGCTTGAGGTATTTTAGATTTGATTTGCAGATTGCGTGCTGCTTCTTATTTTGACAGTTAGTGCGCTGTCTGTACTGTGTGTGTGTGTGTGTGTGTGTGTGTGCGCGTGGATGCGTGCGCCAGGGATAATGTGGCATCTGTAGAACAGGAATTCTTCTCCACGCCATACACATAAGAGCGCTGTCTCTCTGTGCTCCTGTAGGACCTGAATGTTCTGTCTTCTAGTTTCCACTAACAGGCCTTTTTCACATCAGCTGCTTTGCCATTAAATACTCAGTAAACGCAAAAATTACCAGTCGCATTAATGAAGGCTCAAATCTAAATGGAACAGAACCTTCATTTGTAACTCCCACGTTTACCTCCTATTTCATGTCAGAGTGATTGCTGTGGAAAAACGTGCATGAAATGGGCTCTCTAAATAATACACACCTAGTTTTTACAGCCCAGATTCTAAAGAAGTATCTATTTCACTGCAGGCAGTGCTCGGCAATTGAATTTTGGACCAATATTTGTTCTTTCTGTGGTGTTTAAATTCTCGCTAACATGAGATGCAACAACAGGTGAGAGTACACAGCAGAGACAGACCCATGAAATCTTTATTGAGCCCCACTGGCTACTGTCTTGTTAGCATTTGGATTTGTATAGTAAAGGAAAAGCTACGTTATCGTTTCCCCTCTCTGGGTGCGTAAGCTTCAGTGTGCATGCATGCCTCTGCTCCTCAGTGTGTATTTGAGTCCCATAAACCTGAAGCGAGTACTATAAAACTGATCTTTGGATGAAACCGCAGGGGATAATTATGCAGGGTGTTCACAGCACACATGGTCATTAATAAGATTTGGGCCAAGCCTATTTTTACTGTATCTAGCTCTGAGGCTAACATATGGCAGCCTGGCTGATTTGACATAAAAAGATGTGCAGGAGTATTTAACAGTCCACTGTCTTGCATGGAGGAGAGGGCGAGGGGGGCATGCGCACTGTGGCTTGTAAGTATATAAGACAACAGCAGGGGGACCCACTATGTCCCATATTATACTCGCATACAGGCATGTGGAAGAATATGAAGAGGGTGAAAGGTTTTTTTTTTTCTTTTAAAAAAAGGATTAATAAATGTGAGGAATTAAATTTAAAAAATCATTTGAAAATATTTATATTTAAGGAAACATGTCCTTTTTATTTTTGCCTCAATTGGTTGTACACATTATAGACGTTAAAGTAGTTGCTGCCCAGATAACAATTAACAATCATCCATATAGACGGTGAATAACATCCTGTGGCTGTACTCATATCAGTCCAGTATAATTCATTATAAAACTGTACTGATGAAAATATTTGCCTGAAAAGGTTTATTCTTAAACACTAGACATCTCCAGCTTTCTAGAATACATATATATATTTATGTATAATATATATGTAGAGGTATGTCAGCACAAGTATAATTTCTTTTGTGGGACTTTAAGTGGTTACTTCTGGATTTCTCCCATTCTCTTCCTATACTCTAAAACTAGCCTATCGCAGTGCATCTATTGCAGACCCCCAGTACACAGAGTGAGATGACTCACTGGACATTAGCAGTCAGCCTGGCAGTGCCACCCTGATACCGACGCAGCTGCCGGCCGAGCTTCATGACCTCCATCTCTAGTGAGACCAGCACGTCGCATCCACCTGCACCTGTGGACTCAAACAAGCTAGCTTACTTTTTTCCCAGCACCATTTTGACACAGATGCAGCACAGTCTTCTTCGATGGCCTATAGTCTTTCCCGCATACATAAATCCAAATTATCACTGAGCTCACGCACGCTAAACACCGGCTGCTCTGTGCGGCTCGTACCTTTTGAGATTCGCTTACATCAAAAACAACATCTGTCCTTTCAGTCCTGCCTGATTAAAACGCGCTGGAATCTCAGTACGCACAGTCACATACGCACAATGGCGTAACTTAATCAGCTACCACATGGCCACAGAGGCTTGCACTGCATGGAGAATGTGGGAATCGGGGGGCTTAGCGGAAATATGCTTTGTTTTTATATTTCACAAAGCACAATAAGGGGGCCTGCAATTCCAAGTGCATTACTTGAAAGCACGGATGAAGACTTGTGAATTCTACTCGCATATGCATGTGGCCATGGGAGGTATAATTTATTGTATAGACACTTTCAGTGGTATGCATGCTTAAGTGTCAGCCAACAAATACAAGACTCTTACAGTTTAATGCCAAACTCCCTTAAATGAAACATGAAGAGTGGGCGAAGTGAGCACCAAGAGAGATTCCAAGGAAAATGCTTTGTCTTTTTGTCTTTTTTATCAACAGTGTTGCAAGGTCATGTTGTAACACTGAGAACTTCCTGCTTCATTCCAGACTTTTTCTTCTGGATCCATGACGTCTCAGTGACACAAACTTTCTCCTTTTCCCTGAATTCCTGCATCTCATTAAAGCGCATAATATTATCCAGTCGGATCTGTGTGTACAGAGTTGGCATTTTTTTGACAGCACCCCCTATCCAGACTGTTTTTACTGACATACCAGACACTGTATGAGCTTTCTGAGAAGTTTTTTTTTTTGTTTCAGTTTGCACAATGCTATGCACAGCTGGTTATCACATGCGCCTCATACCTCAGGCAGACCACCTCCTTTTTTTTTTGTCTATATCTATTTGTTGTTGTTCTCAGTGTTCTCCCTGTTGCCCATGCATATCACTCGGTGTGCTTATTTCACACACTCTCAGCTGTCATCCTCTTTCTTTCTGCTTTCTCTCTCACTCTAGCCCAGAGGTAATTCCTGTGTTGATATTTGAAGCTAACATTTTCTCAGCTTTCAAAAGACTCCAGTGTTATGGTTGACCGCCCTATGAAAAGTAATACCTAGAACACATAAATAGCAAGTGGCAGGCAATCATTATTACTCCCTCAAAGCATTGTTTTCAGACCAGAGTGTTGATTTAATTTAATGAGTTAGCTTAGCTGAGGGGACCAAGGAAACAGTAATTAGTTGTCATGCTAATTGGGTCTGTGTGGGAGTTATCTCATGTCTGCGTGATAACTCCCACACGCATGTGAAGCACACTGGGGCTGGTCTGCTTCTCCGTTCATCTCACGCACACAGATTTATTTATTTTTTTGTACATTGAAATGCACATAAGCATGCATGTATATGCACACACACACCGATAAATAGGAAAGGCAAACGTTCACACTCTGAACAGCTCACAGAAAATGCCAAGGGACTGTCAGGCCTTTGACCCATCGACTAAGAAGAATTAATGATGCGAAAATCTTGATCCCAATTATTTATCAAGAGATAGCAGCCTGAGAGCTAAGGGATAAGGGTTCAAGACTTTGGATCCAATTAGCTTTGGGTGTAAACTTAAATACGTTAACTTGAAAAAAGGAGGAAAATATAGCGATGCAGGGTGAGAAGAGGTGATGATGAGTCACGTCATGCTCGTATAGCGGGACCGGATGTCATCCTGTCGGCTCCACTACTTGCTTTATGAAGAGCTGATTTCTGTGCAGTTCCAGTCTGTTTTAGAAGGGCAAAACTAAGAAAATGTCACCAGAATTTTACTCTTTTATACCTTCAATCCTGAGAAGATGAAAGCTGTAAACTGAGTAATCATATTATTTTTGATCTAACAGAATACACATGTAATTATTATTTGGTCATCTGTGGCGTCCCTTAAGTATGGTGGCCTTAATGTCTGTCCAGCATATTTATGAACATCTGTCCCCACCCTGCCAGTAGGGTTTGTGACTCCCTGTGGAGCTATTTTTAAAGCCCCGAGGTCTGGTGACCTCCAGGAAGGGTCACACTCACTATCAGTGAGCCCTGCTTTCCTTTAACATGATATCCATTCTTTTTTTTATGTCTATCTTCATTCCTTCCTTAGAGCTGCCGTCTCCATCCCCTATTCCTCTCTTCATCACTCCACTGTGGAATCCTAACACCTCAGTGTTAAAAGTGAAAAATCGATGACCTGTCTTAACCTAGAATTTTCAGTAGTTCAGTGCCTATTACAGTTACGTACTTTCAGCCGAGTCGCAGTGATTCCTCTCATCTCCTGTGAGTTTGTTTAGACGCGTTGTCTTTTTTTCACCATGGCGAATGCTTTTCAGAAACCTTTGTATATGAGTCTCTTAATTCATGCCTGTATTGATAGCTGCAGGACACATGATTCACTTTCTAGAAAGTGGAACTTTTTTTTTTTTAGCCTTTCATAGAGTATTAGTCCCATTCTCATCATAATGTCCAGTTCTAAGCCCTAATAATGCTTTAGTTGAAAGTAATTTGGGGCGGGTTATAGAGTACTAAGCAAGAATATGGGTATTTCTTATTAGGAAAGTAAACATTTTAGGCACTATTATAGTTGTCAGACTATTAGCCCTGAACAGCTTCTGCTAATAAGCAAACAATCAGCAAATAATCTCACACACATGCAAAATGAGTTTCAGGATTCCTAATGTGTCTATGTCCTCCTGGTGACAGTGCAATTTTCTGACTGTCCCACAACAATTCACTAGGATCAGAAAATAATATTAAAATTAGTTTTAATAAGACATTTAAATGATTATTACTGAGAATAAAAAAGATGGGAAAAGATTAAAGAAGGCAGATGAAAGACGGAGAAGATGTCGACATAAGTACAACAATTGACACCGATCAATCACAGTCGAAGCGCCGAGGCTTTCAAGAGGTCTGTTCAAAGTATGCTATCTGAGCAATTTATGTTCATGACATCATCCTTTTCCTGACGGAGCCCTCTATATATTTTGAGAACCATCAAATACATTCTTCCATTCCTCTCAACAGATTTCCACCGTGAATTGGTTGCAGGTGTATCCTCTGCGTGTTCATATGCTACACATTTTATCCTCAGTTGTGACCAAATGTTCACTCTGAATCTTTTCCAAAGAATTGGTCAAGAGAGAAAAGACTGTTAACATGTGCAATTAGCATCTGCGAAGTGAGTTTTATTTCCTCTTGTCTGGCAACATAACACCTTGAATAGTGGTTAGTGTGAAAAGAGGGAAACTCGGCAGCTACACACACAGAGACTCACACACCAGCAGTGTTTGATAAGTCAACAGACGTCCTCCTCTCATTAATAGTTTGACCCCTCTGTTTGCAGCCCTCCAGGTGGGGGGTCACGCTTTCTTGTCTTTGAGTAAAGGGAGTTCCAGCATGTGTTTGTACGTACTGAGCGATATGTGTGCTTGTGTGTCCGTGTGTTTAAGGGCACGACTCCAAAGAGCTCAATCCAAGTGAAAATAATAGGGAAATCAGGGTGGTGCTCTGAAATCACACCTACAAATCAAACATAGTTAGCATTCTGTAGCAACAAAGGAGAGCTGATGGACAGAGCAATGACGCAATGCCATTATAAACACTCTTAGTCCTGCCACTAGCTGCTGCTGCTGCTGCTGCTGCCGCCGCCACTCCAAGGTTACAAATACGAGTCAGTAGTGCAGACCCCCGCACTTTCAGCATGTCGTCCAACAAAGCTGCTCTTGTTTGAACGTGTGTTCTGTGTGTTTAGACTGTAAGCAGGATACTGTTCAGCAGCTGCCACTCATCCAAAGCCATTGCTCACCGACACAAATTTAAAACCGTGATACTGTATATAAAGGAATTAACAGTCCCAGAAGAGCAGCAAATTCAAATTCTTTTTTTTTTTTTAGCTACACAAACAGTGCTGTGTAGTGGAATTAGTCCACCATTTTAGTCTAGACTGAAATCATTTCACAGATTACTTTTTAATCTTGTGTAACGGACCTTTAGTCTTAATCTTGTGGACTTCAATGGGCTCTACTTATATACCACTTTTCTACTCAGTTTGAGCACTAAAAGTGCTTTCTTATCACAAGCCTCATTCACCCTTTCACACAAACATTTGTACAGTTATTTTTTTCCGTGCTCTTTGCCAAACATTCACACACCAACTCCGATGGATACACCACGGATGTATCGTGTCCAGGAATATTTATACTATTAGTACTGTCATATTTGGAAGTTGGTGTTGGTGGTAGTGGTAGTATAGTAGTAGTAATGAAGATAAGTGAAATCCATGGGAGCCTTTTGCACTTTGCATAATTGACAGCAGTTCTCGAAGCAAAACTGCAGTTTTATGGATTATTGTGTAACTGTTTTCATGGTTGCACAAAAGATTGTGGGGTTGATAAATTTTCTGTCTGCTATCTCATCTTTGGTTATGCTGCTTTTGAATAAATTTGTCATGGTGTGGGAGAGTTATGTGGTAAACGGCAGCTAAGGCAGCATTTTATGCTGACTTGAAACTACAGGGATTGGAGCTTAGTGTGGACTGAAAATGTTCAATCTTGCGCTCTTAATTTCTGTTTTTTCTGGCAGCTGTAAATGCTCGTAGCAAATGTGCTCTTGATGACAACAACAACAACAGGGAGAGCCAGAGTGTTTCAGGACTTCATTACAAAAGAGAAGTCCGCCTGCTGGTAGAGCATAACAAACAGCTGATCAGACAGGGTAGCTGTGCAATTTCATGCTTATGCATAAAGTATCTCTCTCCCACTTTTATTCAAATGGCATCTGCAGCAAAGAAAAAAGAAAGAAAAAATCACATAGCTGCTGGACTATATGCAAATCAAATTAGAATCTTATGGTTCAATAAACGTCTTGTGTTTTGGTGATAGTCCAGCGTTTTGTACAGATTTATGAGGGCATAGGGCACCACATGCGTAAACCTCTTAAAAAACATTTTTTTCCCCATAGGCTTTTTTTGTTTTTCTAACAATTGTGTGGAGAATGTGCTTTGTTCACGTTCCCTATTCACTACTGGCTGCAGAGATGTATTGGTGGAAGGCATGTCAGTGTGTGATTAAAGTGATTTCTGGGCCGTGACAAAATCCCTTAAATGAACTCGGTTTTAGCAAAACTGTAAACTCTGCATTCAAATTTATTCACAGAAGGCAACAGAGAGATAAAAATAATTATTAACTGGGCATTGCAAAGTTGTCAGTGACTACGCAGATGATAGACTTTGTTTAACCCCCCTCAAATTTCAGTCTTAAGGTTACAGTGAAGTTAGTTACTCAACCAAATGCGACAGTCTCATTTGGGGGGGAATATGTGTCGATCATATGAATAATTAGTCACTAGTATGAGCTAATTCCGGGACATTGTACTCCTGATGCTGGGAGGAGTGTGTAGGGGGAAGGAGAGTGAGGGAGTGAGAGGCGCAGGGGTGAAGAGAGGGGGAGGCGCCTTGTTTGGAGGATTTGCTGTGTGTTCCGGGCGTTCTCTCACTCGAATTTCTAATGGAAATACGATTGAGTGTGCTCTCTGTTGCAGTGTAGAAAGTTTTGTGACACTTACTGGGGGATTTCGTGAACTTTTCGGAAACTTTTGCCCCATTTCGACGACTTCTTCTTCCCCAGTTGTGGGGTTTGGTTTATACCCTGGGGCACCGGATCCGTGCATCGCAGACTGTGGAGCAGGGGACACCTCGCTTGAGAGTTTTCAGACGAATGACCGGGTGTGCGTTTACATAATTCAAGGCCGACTTTCTTTACCTTTGGTCTCTCTCTCGGAATTTTGCTAAACATGTCAGGACGCAGTTTACGCACTAAACTTCAAATCGTGCCAAGCAATGCTGGAGCATTTCACCAGTGCGTCAAGGGCAACTGTCTGTGAAACAGCCTTGGCACCGATATCTTGTTTACTGCTGGGGATTAAGGTTCGTGCCTTTGGGCTTGGAAGCAAGCTACACAATACTGGTGTGACTCTGAACAAAATTTTTCTAACATTATGGAAGGTGATCAGGGGACCGGTGCTCCTTCCGATGAGCCCCTGGCAGATAGCGCTGCTGCGTCCGACAGTTTTTCCCAACTGTGGTCAGACGTTATGGGGATGCTGGTAAGTTTTTTTTGGGGAGGGGTGACGTGATAATTGGTTGACATAACAGACTCACAACTAACTGAGATTGTTTCCTTTAACACTTGGATTGCAAAATGAGTGTTTGTTTCGCCGAATTATAGGCGTATGCAAATTACGCATCAGCTCTCTCCAACAGGCCCATTTTCCAAAGCCATCAGTGCTCTGCCTGTAGCCTTGTATTCTGCTGGAATTGGCTCTAAGCTGCCAATGATGAGCTCATACAGCCAAGTCAGTCGGAGATCAAAGCAAACAGGAGTTGATTGAGAGTGTGGTATATTCTGCACCGAAAAGTTACCCTTAATGGTTTATATAGGCGTGTCCGTTGGGTCCTCTAGATCTTAAGGAGTTTTGAGATTCCTGTTGTCTTTCTAAACTACTGTTATCTCATTCAAGTGAAGTTTAGTGTATTTTACAGATTTATGCTTTGAAATCCTTATCACTTCAGAGTTGTTCTGTGTTGAGGAAACCAAATTCCTGAAACAATGTTTTGTGTGGCTGTCAATGCATTCTTTATTTTACTGGCTACATGGGATGTAATAGATCTGTTATCTATAGGCACTGGAGTCCCTTTGGTCTGATACTGAGGATGTGTGTATGGTGTACAGAACAGTGTATGTGTATGGGGGAGGAGAATGCTGACAACTAGACCTGGCTCCCAGCCACGCAATTTATCTAGATTTATTGCCTCTGGAGGCATATGTGTGCTAGGCTGCACTCACTTTTGTTGCTTTTTTCACCTTGAATGGAATCAGGCATACAGGGAAAAGCAACAAGTTTTGTTAAAGTGCATTGCATACGCTCAACTCCAATGTTTTACCATCATTTTGAAGTCTTTTTTTTCCCAGACGGCTTCAAACACGATAACAGTGAAAATAAAATTCTATCCTTGCAAAGTTTTTCCTTTTTTTTTGGACAACATTGTTTTTTTTCCACCTTGCATTCCAAGTAGTTGGCAATCTAATGAAGAAACAGCCTGAAGGACGCTAAAAAAAACAACAACAACAAAAACAACCCAATGTCACTGACCTCAGCTTTGTTGCTGTGTTCTTCCATATTAGTTTGTAGGTTTAGATCATCTTATTTTCCTATTTTGCTGCGCAAGAAATTTCAAAAATGCGAACGAATGGGATTAGATTGGCCTCCTCCAGCTTCTGAAAACTAGTGTCTTTAGTAGAATCGGCAAACCATAACTGATTTAACGACATTGATGAGAGAAGAGAACGAACATAACATAACATCTAGTGCGTGGGGCTACGAGATGTTAATTTGTTTGTTCTGCAAACTTAAACTCAAATATCCCTTCATTCCAGGCCAGTATTTCTTTGCTTTTGTTTAACTTGCTTACATGATTCGGTTTCTGCTTGTTTAGAATGCTGTACTTGCATACAGTGTTTCTTTACGTATTGAAAATGCATTTCTAAATTGTTAACATTTAACTAAACCATCCTTCACGGGGAAACTTGAGCTTAACACTTTGCTCATGCTCATGCTCATATCTCTAAAAATATTGCGAGATTCTGAACACAATGAACACCGTGCTCTCCTTCAGCAAAATGGATGCTATATATAACCAACCCACGGTGGATTTCAATGCCTTTTGTTTTGCTTGAGAGCTTGCCCTTTGAATTGGGATTTGGTCTTAGCTTGTTGACCCAACTTAGCTCACTGTTGCACATGTGCCTGATCTTGGGTCTTTGCACGTGGAAACAGGACTAAATACCTTCTTAGAGATAGTTTTCCATCATGATAAAGATCTGGTCAGCATTCTTACTGTACTCTATCTTACACTGATTACCGTATGTTTCGGCACACATGCCAAACTTGGAAAGTACTCTTAAACTTTAAGCAACCGTTCAGATAAACACCGAAATGCTCCAAAGCAAAGTGTTTGTCCCTTTAAAGTAGGTTTTCATAATTCTTCAACTGTAAATCAAATGCTGTTTCAATCTGCTTTAGATTTTTCTGTCTCTGAGGTTAACCATCCACAGTGACGTGTGGTGGAATGTGTTTAATAAGAATACCTTAGAAAGCCATTCATTTATGTGTGGTTTAAGCTCAGTAAATAGCTCTTGAAGTAATTAAAACTCAAAGGCAGTTTAGGACAGTGTGGCGTAGGAGCTGTGAATTGTTTTAAGTGGTTGGATTTACAGATGTCTGAAAAGGGAATTTGCTTCTGCTTGTCCCACCCCACGTCTGGAGATATGGGGGGGGGTCCCTCAAAACTGAACTTCTTTACTAGCTTTTAAATTAATCTGAGTTTAAACACAAATGTGCTTTATGAATTTGTACGGAGGCGGTCTAGATTTCGGTTCCTTTTCATTGGATCACATTTGGGAAATATTCTGTGGGATTCGACTTTAACTGGAATAACTGCTGCCTTACTGCTGCTGATGTAGAGGAGAGACGGAACACAGATTTCAGATATGCATTTGCCTAAGGCAAGCTTTAAATTGTGCCCCCTCGCTGTATAGGAAGGTATGCTCACTAACCTGGACAGCTGACAGTCTCTCCCTCTTTGCTTCTCTCCAGAAATTTGTCCTGTGTTTTTTGCTAGAAAGGCCATCTCAAGCCACAGCCGTGGTAATATTTTATTTGCCTGCAGGGAGTCCTTGTTGTCTTTGAAAGGAGTTTTGTGGTGTTTTACACAGTGTGGGTGGTAGTTTGTCCATTTGGAAAACTGATTATGTAGGAGACAGCGGTCCATCTTTAAACCTAAGAATCTGATTCTGCTCTTGAGACGTGATTATTGATTGTGTCTGGGAATTTATGGCTAGATGATGTGACCCCTATGTGCTTCCTCCCACATAGCATTTCATACATAGTGGCAGCATATACTTCAGTTGTCTGCTTTCACTTAAAGCATGGTTAGCTGGGCCAGTTTGTCTTTGCCAACAGTGTTCTCAACACAGTCTATAATAGCTGAATTTAGTCTATTGGTGCCAAGTCCAAATCTGGTCACTTCTCCTTTGCTACCCCTCCCTGACCAGACCCATTATTGAGGTCGCTCAGAGATCTGGCAGGTTTCCTCTGCTGGGATGGCAGAGTACTGTTCTGCTCAAGCCACGGATATCCTGAGGAAGCTCTCTAAAAGACTGAGTTGTGGCCCCTGGCCTTACCCTCCTTAACAGTCTTCCTCTACTGGCCTAAAGGCCAACTTTTAGTCAGATGTCTCCTGGTTTTGGGATTTGTTTCATGCTCACCTGCAGCACTTTTAAAATTTTTAAGAATTGCAGCTGGGTGATGCAACACCCAGTGATGTTTTTATCAAATAGTCTTACTGTCAAATGTATATTTTGTGTTGTACTGCTAACAGATGGCATGTTCTCTTTCATGTTATTTGTTAGCAATAGAATGGTATTAATCCAGGGAAGCAGGGCGGGATTAGTTTATGGAGGCATTTGAGGAACTAAGAGAGTAGATTGGTGGATGTAGTAACAACTGGCTAATTTATTTTATGATGTTTGGACTATTGGAGAGGTGATCTATTATTGTTGGTGACTCAAGAGATTCACTTAAAAAAACATTAGTACAGTGCACCACAATGCAACCCAGCTGGCAGCAGTTTCAGTCTGCCAGTCCTGTCCTGAGTTTGCTTAGCGAGTGAAAGTGATCATGCTACTAACCTTCTAGCATTACATCAGACGGCTCTTTTGTGATCCATTGTCATTGTTCTCGAACACACAAAATGGGTAGTCACAAGGGGGTGATTGTAACAATAGTTAATACCATCTACACTTCTATTCAGCCCATGCAAAACTAAACACCAGTATGATAAATGGAGGAATTTGACATTAAAGGTTGAAACAGAACAAAAATATTTGATTTTTTTAACGTATTATAGTGTCTTTTCTTTAGCTAATAAACAAGCAAGCCTTCGTTTAGATACTCTGCAACATGATGTGAAGAAGATAAACCGAGTAAAGCTCCAGCCTTAGCAGATATTCTGCTCATGTCACCAATATCCTGAGAAAGCGCTTTTGAGCAGATGTTCCCAAGGTTGCAAGTTATCAGTGCCTTGCATGCTAGCTGTGTGAATTACCTTCATTGGGTGGCTTTCACATAGTTTTGTCTTTCCCTCTTGAAGAAACTGTCACTTCAACAGTGCACTGCCTCTTTTTAAAGGACTGAACAGCCCTTTAGGTGTTATGAAATGCTCAAGCAAAAGTGTTGCATCCTGGGGAATTTTCTCTCCAAAATTATATCACATTTAACTTAAAATACTATATTGGATATGTGATCGCTGTTGGTTACTTGAGTATATATATATATATATATATATATATATATATATATATATATATTTTTGTGTGTGTGTGTGTGTTTTGTTTTTACTTTTT
>VUQG01000213.1:63674-109101 GCA_015106755.1 Etia nguti
CAAGTTGAATTTGTGTTAATGTCCAAGACTTTCCCCGAGGCCAGTGTGCGTGAACACCACTACAAGTCCTTTTCAGAGAGATGTAGGATACTAAGGCACCCCTTTGGTTGCCAAGTTGCAAGTAAACCTATGATGGAATGCTGCTGGTGGTGCTGCAGAGGGCCTAGCTTTGTGCAGCATGCAACCCAATGGGTCCACATGCTTGCAAGAGCAAGTATGAGATCAATTCAATAAGCCTTGTAAATAGAACTTGGGCAAATAAATTCTCACACACACAAAAACAAATGTTTAATTCTGTTTTTCTGCTAAGCTAGCTGCCGCTCTCCACCACATTTGCTAGAAAGTCAGACATAGTAGTGTTATTGCCCGATAAAACAAAGACTCAGCTCTCCATCCACATACTTTGCTCACATTGTTGTCAAGTTAGATTTTGTTATTTTAGACCTTGTACAGATTGTCTCTCCATTTTTCTGCATGTTTTTCTGTCATCACATGTTTCCAGTTTAATAGGCGGGCCCTCTTGCTCCAAGGCGATCATTTGGCTTAGCTTGCATTGAAAGGCACAGCTCGTGTAGACAGCTGATTTATTGTGCTGTGCATTTAATGATTTCAGACATCCTGTTGTCACTGCTTTCATGATAGACTGTAAATGCATTTTGCATCTTATTATAGATTAAGTGCTGTCTCTTTGGCTGCAGACTTTGATCTGTGTTTACCTTTCGGGCATTTTTTTAAAAAAGTTTTGAAGGGAAGCTCTCTTTCCGAGTTCTTAAAACGGGAAAAGGAAGCTGTGAAGGCTGAGGGGAGGGGTGGGGGTTGTGCTGAGTGGGACCTGAGCCTGAAGCCTAGTGCAGGAGGAGGCTAACGATATGAATAGTGGAAGAATGATAAGGAAGGAGGATGAGGGGAATGAAGAGGAGGAGTGGAGTATGTGAGAGCCTGCAGCTGTCCTGCCACTCTGCGGAGTTTGGCAGCAAAATATAGAAGAAAAGAAGAAAAATACACGGAGGAGGGAATATAGGTCAGACAACACCTTATCAAGAGCTCTCAAAAGTGCAGTATCAACCCACACTATATGGATTTAACCTTGCCTTGAGTTTTAGTGCAGGCCTTTTTCTAAAATTAGTTTTGGGTACTGTTCAAGTCCAGAACAGTCTTTTCTTTACCAACCCTTCTAGGACGCAATGGATTGAGACACACCTTTATTCTCTTAGACAATATTGTTAAGAGGCATTGTGAAAGTAATACACAAGGCGTGTACCGAGACAGAGCACAGGACACTAAATGAACTGAGAATGAGCTTAGAGGAATGGACACCCAGTCAGAAAGAGAGTAACAAAATGACTGTTACAGCTTGTGAAGTGTGTCCAGAAGTCGGTGGCTGCAAGCCAGCGTCATGCAGTCGTCACCCCTGGGACCAGTGCCAGATGGTTAGGCAAGGTCATAAGAGCCACATTAATAGACACAGATTTTATTAGTGGAGGTGGTTGGTAAAGCAGACAGGACTCCATAAGGCTCACCTCTCTTTAGTCATTGTCTTATTTTTCATGTTTTCATAATGTCAGATTTATAGATCGGTTATTAATTTAAATTATAATTTTTTTTACTGGTAGGTAACTTGTTTCCTTCAGATCTCTCCTTACTATATGCTTTTCAGTTCAGATCTGATTTAAGTAGTAGAGATTTTAGGGCAAAAGTCATCTTAGCTTTGACCTTTCTTTGTTTGCATTCATTCCTCACAGTCCAGGTTAAACATAACTTGGAGTATGAGTTAAACGCTGACAACACATCTGGATATTTTGCTTCTGGAAAATTCCCATGCGAAAGCCCCACTGTCTAAAGTTTTGTTTCCAACATTGTAACACCAAAAAGTAAGAAGAAGGCCTTTTTAAGTTTCTGTTCTCCAAACCATTCTCAACTTGACTCTTGGTACAGCGAGGCTGCTCATGATGGGAACCATTCAGCTTCTCTTTTGGGGTTTTGGGGGCTTTTGGGGTTTTTTTGGGCTCTTTTCCTTAAAGTAACGAGAAATGTAACATTTGGATTTTTTTTTTTTTTTTTTGGTCCACTTGCACAATATTATTAGCCGGCTCTTGCATTGTGCCCCTTTTAACATAGTGATGGCTGTCTGTGTTGTTGCAAAGCAAGGGGCTCTCTCTATTAAGAGTTGATGACGGAAGCTCTCTCCTAGATGGCTATCGATGCACCTCCTTTCTGCGTGGCTTCCTCTCAGTTGTTTCTGTGACTCTATGGTAGTTTTATGAGTTAGTGGGATACAAAGGGTTAAATAAACATCCTCTTTGGGAATGTGGATATGGATTAGTGCGACGCCCTCACAGTTTCCCAGCGCTCTTATACATTAGAGTTCGGATGCTGCGTGAGGATTTTTATTATTGGAGTGACAGGAAATGCTGGAAAAGAGCAATATGTTCAGCAGTTTTAATAAAATGTGTTGTTTCTAGTAACGGGTCGGTGAAAGGTCAGGTCAGAAGGATAAAGAATTTTTTTTTTCCTGGGATTCAGTTACAAATTAAGCAACATTTTAGTCTTCACTGCTCTAATTGTTAGCTAAATACACAGGATTTTGTTCTATTGTAGAATAAAGTATATGCATTTGACCTCTGTAACTATAAACATGATTTGTTTTTCAGTGTCCCCTTTCAAAAAAGATCTTTCATAGTGCTTTACTTTTACGATAATTTAAAAAAGTGAGTTTTAAATTTTCTATGAGGAAAGGCATCGCACATTAATGCCTCTTGTCCATCAAGAAAGGTTTTAACCAGTGGCTTTGAAGTTGTGGAGCACAGAGTCGTGTGTGTGTGTGTGTGTGTGTGTGTGTGTGTGTGTGTGTGTGTGATCTGAGGGGAAGTATAGCATCAATTATCATTGCATATTATCATTGCTAACAACTGCTAAATATGACATTCTTTGGTTTCTGAAGAGGATGATGATCATTTTAAGTACTGCTCCACAGAAGTCATCTGAAGTTGAAGTAAATACATTTAGTTTACTTTTGTCTTTTTTCTTCTTTTGTTTCTTCAACATCAAGGCAGATGGAAAAGTTATTCAAGCTATCCCCACGAGCAGGCACAAAGTCACGCTACAGTTATGTCAATGCAAGTTTAGTTTAATTCAAAGGGAAGAAAAAAAAAACCAAAAACATGCCAAAACACAGACATAAAACACCAGAGGAGGGATCCCTTAAACATGCAGGGACTGGTTGTTGGGTGACTAATCGCGTCTGGCCAAGGGAGAGAAATATCAAACTCTATTTTGACATCACTTTCTAACCATAGCACAATGGCACAAATGAAGTACGCTAAATATAAATCAAGAGAGCTCATTTTGGTGTTTGTGGTTGTTGGGCAAACATTTTAACACTTGCTGTTAACCATAATGAGACATTGCAGTGCTGTGTGTGGTAATATCTTTGAGGATAATTTTAGATAAGTGCATAAACAAAGCTTTGAGGATGCCATCCTATCAATCATAAATCTGTTCATCGTAACCTGCTAACTCGAGGAATGCGTTTTATTTGTTTTACAGCTGAATTGCCTGACAGCTGTGGGTCAAGACTCAGCCACAGACTTGTGTTTTGTTTTACCGTGAGATGAGGAACCGTGTGGTTAATGCCCACATGAAGTTAAACCATCAAAGTGCGTCAGTTCAGCTGGGTTAAAACTACAGCGTAGAGGAAAGACAAACTGTGTTGTGAACTCTGCTGCTTATTTATCCTTTCTACTTTCAGATTTTTGCCTAGAAACATAGCAAAGTCAAACACGCTCAAACAGCAGAGACTTTGTTGCTGTAAGATTGCTTTCAAAGAACGTTCATGCCGCTGTGTTTTTTTTTATTACTGGCATAACCCTTGTGGAAAGCAAGTGGTATATTTAAATGTATTTTGTGATTTATTTGTCACTAATGGGACATCGGTTGTAATAACTTTGGTATTTGTTTTGAAATACCAAAGCTGAGGAGGATTCTCAAAGCTGAGGAATGCTCCACGCGCTATAAAAGAATGCAGCCCTGTGCAGCGAGCACGTACACACGCTCTCCCAGACGTCCTTGAAAGGAAGAGGATGGAGATGTTGGTGTGCTAATGTTTTTCCCGTAAAAACATTTAGGCAAGTGGCAGCTTGGTTGGCGTGGTGTGGTTGAATTTTGGAAAACAAAAGTGTGGGTTTTGTGTGTGTGTGTGTGGGTTTTGTGTGTGTGTGTGTGTGTGTGTGGATTTTCCAGAACAGCCAGTCCCACAGGCTTGCACTGTGCTGTAGTCGTTCCACCTCTAACGTCTTTTTACAGGGTTTGCAGTAGATACCTGTTCCACTACATAGCTTTCTACAGGGCTACTTACAGTTGCCCACCCAGGTTCACCCGGCCATGCCAGCTGGCCTACCTCCACTAAGCCACCTGCTCTTTTTGCTACACATACACCTTTTTTTTTTCCATCTGAGGTTGGGAGTAATTTTGGTGTAGGAAAAGTGACTTCAATCGGCCTTTGCAGTGGATGGAATATGTGTTTAGCACTCATCTGTATTTTGAAGCTTTCCCTTTAATTAAAAAATATCTGGATCTCCTGTTGCAAAGCTAAACTTTGCTGTAGTTTCCAGGTTAATGATGGAAAGCAATGTGGTTTTTGGAAGTACAGTCATTTTTCAGTAGCGCGTGTGTGTTAGGATTTAGTTGTTTCTGATGCCAATTTCCCTGTGCTCAGACATCGTGATCCTCATTAGTCAGAGCGCTCCCTTCTCTCTCCCTTTTATTTTAACTTAATTTAGTCATGCTTAACCAATCGTTCTTCCATCACACTTGCACGCACATACACACAAAGCGAACCATGCCCAAGCAACGCCTTTGGACATCTAAGGGGAAAAACACATGCACGTTCACACGCTTACATGCCACTTTTAGGTAAGTAGGGCAGCATCTTAAGATTATTCTGCTGAGTTCATGTAAAGGATAGCCTGCCCCCTCTGGGGGGGATGCGTTGTGGGATCTATGCTTTATACAAACACACACACGCTCGTAGACACCGCCTCAAACACAGATTGCCTTGATATTCTCTTTCAAATAACCGTGTCAGCAACTTATTCATCGTTTAAATATGTGTCTGAGAGAAATGGAGGTTTACTTTTGGAACCATTTACTGTTTGTCTCATCACATCCTGCTCTGTGACAGATTAATCCCACAGATCTCTAGCGAAGAGCGAACAACATGTAGGTTTTGTTTGTTTTTCACTCATCTTTTCAGCTTTTCACTCTCTTTCCATGTCAGAGATGGCACGCACAGACAGGAAATAAAGGGAAGCTGAGGATGAGTAGGAGGAACAGAGAGCCACATTGTGTCTTTTAGGTCTTTTAGTGTGTGTGAAAGTGGGGGCGAGATGTGTGAATGTGTGTAGGTGTTCCTTGAACTGGGTTTATGTCTGTGGTGGCATGTATGTGGCGATGCCAGGGTCTGTGTCCGGCTGTATTTTTGTGTTAATCCAAGCAGTACAGAGACATTGTACATTAAAATCATTTTTACAACGAGCTGGCATGGTGCCTGCAGTTACCCACTGGTGAAACTGATATCTGTCCTGTAGCTGCTGTCCAGAGAAGCCGCAAAGAGGATCTGATAGCAAAACCAGCCCACTACTACCTTTTTGAAAGCATTTGTGTACTGTGTGTTTGCATGTGAGTATACTCCTCTTTCAGAGCGCCTCTCCCTCTTAACGTGGGTCCACAATATTCTGCACAATGCAGTTGTTTAAATAGAGCTGCCAAAGCGGTACTTGCTTAAGGGATGAATGTGTTGTTTCTTTGTCTCTCGTAATCTCTGCCTTTGTAAGAAAAAAGACAAACGGTCCTTTCCGAGTCCTTTTTCCTTACATGCAGCCTGGTAACCGTAGAAACAAGTTTCCACGACTGTAGATATGTACCTGCTCTTTGACTTATGGGAATCCCCATATTCCCTGGGATGTACAAATTAAAGGTTCTTCCGACATGACTTGATTTACTTCACCGAGAAGCTTCCAGTCACATGTCTCTGTCTTCTTGATTGCAGTAACAGACGAATACACAAATGGCCAGTAGGACTTGTGTTGAGCCAAAATGATTGTTTAATGACTGTCCCGCTAAAATCCTTACAGGCACCTCTCAGTTGTGTGTGGTTATTGTAGGACTTGGGCTAATTTGGAGGCTTTAAGCCACTTTAGCACTTCAGGTCCTCTGCTCATTTGACTTGCAACCTACAGTTGTTCCAAAGTTCCAAAGAACGCTTAAAGGTAGTTATGTCACTCCTGACTAATTCACTTGCTCATGCCTTACTCATGTTCATGGGGCAACAGCGTGGAAGGATTGCACTCCCTCAACCATTACATGAATATAAAATGGTTAAACTGGAGGTCGTCCAGATTAGGAAGCGTGACTCTCTTAACTGTAGGAAACTGTCTGTATTACGCTTCCCGTGACTGCTGTCCTACAGTTTAATACCTGGGTGTGGAGATGCAGGATGATGATGCCAATTTCCTTTCCCGCGGTCCATTTCAGGGAAATTCTAGATTACATTTGTCTTTTGTTAATGGCCTTATAATAAAGAATTTTTTACTGATTGTAGAAGTCAAGACAGTGCAAGCAACCCTCAAACTGAAAGTTTAGAGTTCTGTAGAAAGACAAAGAACAGGATTTAATTTTAGACGTGTTAAGAAATCCTGAAAATTTTCAATATAATAGGACAGACAAAATGACCAAAAATAAAAATGTAATATCAGCATTTACATCGGGACTTGTTTCCTGTAATTCTTCATGAACTGCTAAATAATAAAGGCCAGACAGAAAGAAAGTGGAAGTGGGAACTTGCCTTAGATTTTGGTTTCTGTTCTTAGGTGGATCTGATAAATCTCATAAATGTTACTTACAGTGACCCAAACCAAAGGTGTCTTCATAAGGGTCTTTACCTTTTTTGTAATTCGATGACCCATCTGGTTGACCACCCCAAACCCAAGCCCTGTATAGTCTGAATATTTATTAGTGCTTCATTAGCAGTTTTAACAATGTTATAATTGACATACTCCTACATATATTGCAAATTAAGGCAACTAATGGGGTCTTTTCCAGTCTTGCTTACCCACATGATAGAAGGGATGACAACAATTAAGAGTGAAGTCACATAATAATAATAATTGTGCAACGAGTAGGGGTATGACCTTGAGCAAATAAGAGCGTTGTCCTGATGTTAGCCTCAGATGTTGGGTCTTCAAGCCTGAGATCCTTTGAAAAAATATGCTTACCAGCCTTAAGCAAGTTGTTGACTGTGTCTGTTTCTGTGCTGATTAATGGCCCGAAGTGTAAAAAAACCAAAACGGGGGTAGCACTAGGCAAGTCTGAGTATAAGGAGTCATGTTGTCTCCTGCTTGACAGTTCAAAAGGACACAAGAGCACTGCCAGAACTATGTAGTCAGCCATTCCCTCAAGGAGTCTAATTGGCTTTTAATACTGACACGCTGCAAGTTAAAATCTTGTTGCAGACTTGCTGTGATGGTATCAGCCTCAGTATCTGTCTTTATTCAGCACTTTATTCAAGGCACATCTGTATCTGGATTTGTTATAAATGCACCTTCTTCAGACACATTCATTAGCTCCAGCCAAGTAGTGCAAACACACTGACAGCGAGTTTAAAAGCTGGAAAAACTTGGCAACATTTTTTGTATAAAGAGAGTTTAAAAATAAATGCGATTTATATTGTTTTTGTACAGTTGTAGTGAAAGCCACCGTTAAATTTACGACCAAAGCTCAGCCAGGTCTGGATGTCTGTTTTGCATGTCTGCCTGTGCAGTTAGTCAAGTATGGCATGTTGTATTCTAATGTAAGATATGAGGCAAACTAGCAGGTGTTTGTCTTGAGTGAAGGGAGCGTACTGATGTAATTGTCATCATAAAACCAGATGCACAGAGCCAGTTTTGCAGGTGCCGAGTTAAATTTAAGAATGGTTCATGCAGGCTCGGGCGCCTGAAGCAAGTCATGGCTTGCCTAGCAGCAGTTGTTGGTGTACACACACGTGCTTGTGTTTGTTTTGACACCTTTTCAAGTATGTCTGACTCTGACCATAATTTTAAAAAACCCAAAGCAAAACGGCTGTACACGCATGAGTGCACTGTGAAGCATTCCCTCCACTGTTGCTGTATTTTGTTATCCTTTCATCTTTAGCTTTCCTTAAACAACTGTTTTACTTTTCCAGTGTTGTGATTTGCTCGTTTGCCTCTTGGATTGTGATGCCTGACCTTCTCACTCTTCCCCCTCCAATTTTTCAGGAGAAACAAGACCCAAGCAGCACCTCTCTGCAGCTCCGTAATGAGATCCAGGTAGGCGAAGACATTATGTCCAACTGCATAAGAGTAACACTTGTGAAATACCGTCAGATGTCATTGTTACCAAAAGTCTGACACGTGCCCCCCCCCCCTTCCTTGTCTCTCTCTTCAGGAATCTTTAGGCTTCAGCAGTGAGGTTTCCACCCCTGAAACAGACAGAAAGTAAGTTTCCATTTTTGTCCCTGATAAAATGTGACTGTAGCAAGTGCGCATCTATGAAATACGCTTGGATCGAGATGTCTGTCTGCTGCATTTCCAAACAATTTGCAGCCTGTGTCTGGATCATATCAACCTGTACATGCCTGCACTCAAAATCACACTTTCTTCATGTCCACGGCTAAATATGGAGAGAAATACACACAGCTCCAAACCCAGCTAATGTGTTTGGTAGATCTATTAAATAGAACCTTGTTTTTTAAAAAGAAAAAAGAAGCAGAAGATGCTAGTTTACGTGTGTATGTTTGCTCTAATGATGGTAATAAAACATTGCCCATTGACTATTTAGAAAGTCATTTTCAAGAGAGTTTAAAGTTAAGGAGCAATCTGCACTAATGGACATCTTGGAAAAAGATGTAGTTGGTCTTCTATGCTTCTCTGGTCACATTGCTGCTGCAGTTAAAGGAAACCCGGTGACTGCTTCCTCTAACCGACTCGCTTGTCCAGCAGCCATTCTCTATTCTCCGGGCCGTCTATACTTCCTTCCTGCCTTTGTGTTCTGCGATGTAGAGGGGGGGAGACGGAGAGGGTGATGGCCAAAAGATTACAGCAAAAGAGCATGAACGAAAGAGCAGGATGGAACTGGGCATGGGTGGGGTTCCTTTTTACTGGCTCCTGTTACACAAAAGTATGTTCTTTTTTGAATACCACTGTATTTTGCTTGTGTATATAAAATTTCTAGATCGTAGCCCACCATGAGGTCACTGTTATACAATGCTGTACGGATTTAAAGCGATCCAAGTTGGCTGAGGTTGGCTAAATCGCTGATCGCACACAAGGTCACTTTATGGCCATGTATGTTTAATAAATGAGACAGAATGTTAAGAATATATTTAAATGTTTCCTCATGATGAGTTGACTAGTAAAGACTGCACTACAAAATAAACTCCTTGGGCAGTGTTGGTCATTGTTAGTGATAAAGAAAACCCCCAAATTTTAGGAAAGCAATTGGCCCCAGTGGAGCTGCCATCTTCACGTGATGACCAGCAAAGTGCATACTGCAGACATGATCTCTATTCCCATGGCTTTATATGTTGCACAGACAAATGCAGAAGATGATGGGATCCAGATGCCAAAATGACGTCTCTCTACTGTTTGAAAGAGACCCTAAAAGAGCACCTAACTGTACTATATTATGTATTTTCTTTCTGTCACTCTGGTTTCTTCCTCCCTCTCATGCTTTGCATGGTTTCTTTTTCCCTTAACATCACTAATAAATATTCAATCCTTTTCTCACCTCAAGCCTCCAGTTCATCCAATAAATATATTTATATATATGTGTATAATATAACTTGTAAACCTACCATTCTCTGAGTTTTTATTCTTAAATTACAAAACTTCCCACATTGCACTTCTAATAACCCTCTTTGTTTTAATCTATCATTCACTGGCAGCCTGTCTGCTCCCACTCACCCCAGTTCTCTTCTCTATTAAGTTGTCCATTGTCCACTTTCCACCATGGTGAATGGATTTCAGGTAGAGTGATTTATCATGTGCAGGCAGACCGATAGACATGCCCCGTGCATTCCTGGGACCCGATTCCTTACAGCCACACAAAAGGCACACTTGCACGTTCACGCGCACAAGCACGGGTACCCCACTGACGCCTTTCCGCGGGACAATAGCAGGCAGATAAGATTTCCCAGTCTTCATCCAGGGGCTGGAGTCACCCTTCTTTTTCCCTGCCTCTGTGTCACTTTGTTGGCAAGACGTGGGCACAGCTCTGATTGTGCCGGGTTTACAAGTGGTGTTGACAGAGAGCTCCCAGAAGGCTGAAAGGTTCAAGTTTGCGACTTCCTGTTTTTGGAAGCTGATTGGTTGGTGGATATTGCTGTGCAGAATGGGGACTTTGCTTGTCAGTGAGGTAAAAAAAAAAAGAAAAAAAAGAAGTAAATGGATTTTGATGAAAACGCACGTGCGGAAACAGAAGATACAAATTGCTGGCTTCAACTGGGTTTGAAAATGGTAGTGCGCTTAGAGGCACCTGTGCTGCTGGAAAGCTCAGCTTACGCAATAATCAGATGGATTTGTAAGCTGTGCCATGTAAAGAATCTGTTTCAGAACAACAGCACCACGTTGGAAAACTAAAGCACCTTGTCAGCACATTAACCTTGTCCGGGTGAATGTTGTAGCCTTGAGTTGAACAAAGTAGACTGCAAGTGAGCGGCAGGAAAGTGCGCTCGTAGTTGAAATGCACGTGCTTTTTCAGCTAGGTGTATAATTTTCTATTTCCCTGCCTTCCCTTTTGCGGTGACCTCTGCGACTCCCTAAAGAGGTCGTCCCTCTGTTCTTCCTGTGGACACTGCTACCGTCATACTGTCACCTCTCATTGTTTCGTCAAGAACACCGGGGATCGCTTTGGTCCAGGTGGCCAGCCTTGTAACCACACAAAAAAACACAGTGTCTGTGCTGAAGTACATGTGTGCATTCCCGTAATTTCACTTGAGCAGAGTAGGCAAAAAATGGCAGTAAGATGCCATTAAACATGAGCTCACACAGCTGTGTCCAAATCTTCCCATGCTCTGGTTTATCATCATCTGCTCTAGACAGCACCTCTGTCGCACAGGTTATGAGCTATATTACATATCTGCAGTAGTTCCGAAGCCCTGTACTGTAACACAAATGGTACTTGCAGCTTATCATTTTGAAAATTACTCATGCTGTTCTCCCCGCTAGGAATGGTGCTCACAGACATATCATTTTCAGAACGCAAACCAAGCATTCACACATAGCTTATTTAAGCCCATATTCACTAACACATGGTAACTTTAATTTTCATATCGTAGACACATCATGAGAAGCAACCTGTGCTTGTCCTGGACAGGTTCAACCCAAAGTAGAGATGCTGTATGTTATACAGTACCTTTGTTAGCAGTTACGTGTTCCCTTCTCACTGCAGAGAGGAGAATTGAAATAGAAAGGCATGCCAAAGATTTAAGGTTAAACCAATTAAGTTGCCTAGCCACACTATGCTGGGTTAACACACACATTCAGGCTCTTTTAGTGAGCGGATGTGTGCGCGTGAGTGCATGTGTCTGTGCGCTGCATGGGAGGTTAATTTATAGAGCATGAAGGTGGGGTGGGGGTGACGATGCCGCTACAGAAAAGCTTCTATTGAGCGAGTTCTTTTAGCATTAGCTTTGGCCCTAGCCTGTCTGGGAGGGGGAGCAGAGGAGTAAACCATACAGGCATCCATTCAATTAGCATCTCATTATGTTGCCACGGCAGCCGGGCTTTAAGCCGTGCGAAGATTTCCCATCGCACCTAGACAAGGGCTACCATATTTGAACAAATGTATGTGGTCGCATGCGCGCACATACAGAGCCGTGTACCAACTGAAGAGGAAAAGTGACCTGTTCATCTTGTTTTGATCCCGTCACTCTCTTGCATGACGCTTCAGCGACAACCACCTGTCTTTGTGTGTGACTCAGCAGCTGTATGCACGTGCGCAGTTGGCCGAATTCACAGACCAGTGTGTGAAAACGGGACCGGTAAAAAAGGCGAGACAGTTACGCCTTTAGAAGAGAGATTAGCTTAATAAGTCTCTTAGATTATCAGCTGGATAAATTTAGGGTACTCTGTCCCCCCTGTGATTTATTCCCATTTAACTGAAAGAACAGCTTACAGTGTGCAGCCAGCACCACTCATTATCACTCCCACACTATTATACAGCTAAACATACCTTTACAGTGTTATCACAGGGCCTCTATTTCGCAAACTTTGCGTGAAAACTCAGTCTTTTTGCTTTATCCACGAATTTTAAGGCAAAAATAGAATTCTTGATGTGGTTTGTCATCTTCTCCAGAACAAGGGAGAGTCAGCTGAGATCCAACATGCTGCTGAACTTTCTAGAAAATGGCGAGAGGTTGCTCATATATGGCTTTTTCCATCAGAAGACCGCAGTTCATGTTTTACCACAGGCTTTTGCTTTTTTTTTTTTTTTTCTCTTCAGACAGATTTATGCACACATCAGGGTATTTGTTTTTACTCACACATTTTCCATTTCTATCTCTCTCTTATGCCCTTAGTTTCAGTCTCCCATCTCTCTTCCTCGTGACTGTCTATCCTGTGGAGGGAAGTGGAAACACAAACAGGCTGAGTCTGCCCTGTGGTTTCTCCTCCTCCTCCTACCCATTCTGTCTCCTTCTGTTTCTCTCTTCCTCAGTTCCTTACTTTCCCTCTTCAATCTGCGCACCGCTGTTAAATGGTTGTTCCTCCATTCGTCTTGTTGACCTTCCTGCATTCTGTACTGCTCCTAAACACTTCTGTATTACTGCCATCTTCATCTTACCCACTTGTTTTTGCAGCAGGGGTGTTGTTACCCACATCCCTTTTCCACCCTCTCCCTCTCAAGCCTCAGGAGCCTGGTCTAAATCACTAAAGTACCATCACTGACCCCAAGTGGTGAATACGCAGAAATGCAGGCCCACTCCCTGAACATTTATAACTGTCGCTGAGCATCAGTGTGCTTTTTATGTCATTTTTTTTAACAGTGATATTTTTCTATTTTCTTTTAGAATGTCCCTACACAAGTCCAGCTCTGAAGATGGATCTGGAGGTAAATAGATTTCAAGTCAATATACAATTATGCCACCTTGAACCCAACTGGACTTCCAGTAACAGTGCAAAGTGTTTGTGTTGTATTTGGGCTCAATTGCCTATTTTTTTTGACACTATCTGTGGGATAGTCACCACTTTTTGATGCTTTTTTTTAAGGTAATCATAATCTCCTTGCTGTTTTTAACACTTTATTTTTAGATTTAGATTTTGGTTACGTAGGTGAGGCAAAATACCTGTTTATGTAAACCCCCAATCTCATTTTACATGTCCTATATCAAGCAGGGCGGAAGCATAAATGGGTGCCCTCTGGGGTTTAACCTCAGGATCTCTCACACCTAAAACCGGCATCATACTCACGTCTTTATTCACACCTTCTCAGGTCTGGACGATGAGACAGCAGAAGTTTGAATGAGGTGTAATATTGCATTTTAGTTTTTACATTAATTAATTTAGCAAACATATGAAATTTTAGAGTTAGACACATTCCAATCATGGGTAAAACTCTTATGAAAACAGTTATATTTTGTCTTCTGTGCTCAGAAGGTTTGTCAGATTTGAGAAGGTAAATCCTGATGATGTTATAGTGGGATCGTCACGTTTGCCTTTGATATAAATTCAAGCTGTGGTTTAAAAGACCCAGACATTTATCAGACAGAGTAATTCTAATGAAAATGCATTAAAGGATTAACCGTTGTAGAGTACATACTAGTATTTAATAACTGAGTTGTTTTGACTGACCAAGTTTTCTTATTTAAAGCACTGAAACACTGATACTGAAGCACTGAACCCAACAGTTTCTTTCCTGTATTCCGAAACAGCAAAGTGTATAACCAGGTTTGGTGTATTTCTCATGCTCATCATGTTTTCTTGCCCGTGTGTAACCTCATCTTTTATTTCCTCCCTTAAGGTAAATGGGACAGTAAGAAGAAGAACAAATCTTTTTGGCAGAACTTCCGCAAATCTCAGCACAAACCCGTTGTACGACAGACTTCCAAAGGTTTGTGCGGCTCTGTTGTACACATTTGGTTCACTGAATATTTGTTGCTTCGTGTTTTCCTTTTGGCTCATTGGTCTTTACCACAATCAGGAGAAGATATTGGCTACGTGGCCAGTGAGATCACCATGAGCGATGAGGAGCGGATCCAGCTGATGATGATGGTGAAAGAGAAGATGATCACCGTAGAAGAAGCTCTGGCTCGGGTAGGAACCTCCCGCATTGTCTCTTGCACTTCATCCTCTCCCTCATCGTTCCTCATGCCCCAACGACTGATGGGCTGTAATCTTCTTTAAACCCTCCCTTTCTCCATATTCCCTCAACAGCTCTGGCTTTCTAAAACGACTTACTCTTACTAACCAACCCCCCCTTTTTACCCTATATATATTCCCTATATATATATATATTTTTTTGCGCCTGCATTGTCCTCTTTACACACACAGCGCACACACACACAACTCCAGACTTAATGGTGTCTCCAGAGGTTGAGGAGTCCAGGGATTTTGGGGTGTGAGCTCTTGGAGTGTGTGTGAGTGTGTTGTTCAGCTCATACTTGCGAGGTTGACGGTCATAGTAACTCAATAGCCCCATCTGTTGGAGGGATTCTGTGGTGCATTGTGGTCTTTCTCTTTAGTTGGACATGGTGGATATTCATTTGGCTGTCCTATCCATTTTTTTTCCCCCCATGCACTTTCATTTTGATCTGACTCTCAATCAATATCTGTTGATTGGTTTGTGACTTTTCTGTCGTCTCTTTTTTTCTTCATCTCCTCCCTTTCTGTCGGTTTTAATTTATGATGCTTTTCTCCTGGGTAGCATGCCGGGCCATAGGAGTTAGAAGACTGGATTGCGCTCCCAAAGGCAGATGTTAATTTTCCTTTTACATGTCTTTTTATTTTCTTCCAGGATATTGAGTTTAAATTGGAGGATTTCACCTGTCTTATGATTGACATTCTGTCAAACCAATCATAGAATCTGAAAAAGGAAAAAAAAAAAAATGGTGAAAGGATGCAGAGACCTGTTTCAGAATCAGTGACCTTACTAATTTCCCTCATGGTCACCGACCTCAGGCGTCAGTTCACAACCTATAGTAGCCATTTAATCCTTGTGAATGCACACTGCTGATGTTTTCCAGTCTAGTATATAGTGAGACATAGCATGCTGGGTGAGAGTGGGTGGTCCCGCCCTGTTCCTCTGCCTCTCTGACCTCTTCTTCTCCACGTAGCTGAAGGAGTATGAGCGCAGCAGACAGTCCAGCAGTACTGACACTGCAGAGTGGGCTGACGGATCTGCAACCAATCTAAACCAGTCCTCAAACTGCAACGTAAGTACACCCTCATCCCTGCCCCTTCCTCCGTTACCCAAGCCCACCAAAACCTTGATCTGTTCCATTTTACTCTCCCTCTTCTTAACACTCTCACCTCAGCCACTCTCACTTTGAGTTTAAACTGTCACAGGAAAAGGCTGGGATGGAGAACAGTGACATTGAGTTGATTATATATGTGAATGTTTGTGTTTATCCAAATGTCAATGATTCGACTATACTCCTGACTTTTCTTTTTCTTTTCTTCCTTTATATTTCTCTCTCTGTTCTGCATTCGATAGCCAACCTACAACATAACTGCCTCTGCATATACATTCTCTCCACCATGTCAGGTGCATCCTAGTAGTATTGATGTTGCCTCTGAACATTTCAGTTCATTGCTCAACTCTGGTTTTCCTTAGGCTCTGCTAATTTTTTTTGGCAGTCATAACGAGAACTATGCAATTCACTGAAAGTCCTCTTCCATATTTTAGTCATCAGTTTAATCCTAGCCTGGGCATCTCATTTGAAAATTGCCCCAAATATGTCATAATTGGCTGCTGCAGTGACAGGGAAATTGTCTTATGGAAATTTAGGGCAGGTCTGTTTACATCAGTTGGTTGTAATTGTAACTTTTGGAAAGCCAAGTAGAGAGGCAAACAAAATCCACCCCAAATCTTTTGCAGCATTCACCATTGAGGATACTTGATGTTCGAAAGTCGGCTGCATAACGGCGGCTATGTGTTCAGAGGTAGGAGCGCCGACAAGCACCTCTTTGTTGGCTGTTTGGATTTTGATGACAATCAGCCGGTTCTTTTCTTTGCTTGTGTATCATTATGTGCTGCTGTGTGTGTGTGTGTGTGTGTGTGTGTGTGTGTTTTGTTTTAGTTTTTTTAAATGGAGGTCAGCCTTGATGCAGAATCGAGACTTGCAGTGGTCAGGGCAGTTGTATGTGAACACACAGATCATAAAGAATCTACTGTATGGCATCGCACGGGAATAGCATGCAAAGTTTTATGCGCTGACCCACTTTTTTTTCTTACTTTTTTTTGCAGGAAGTGAATTTATACAAACACAAAAATTCCAAGCTCTCTGAAAATAGCTCCCCCACACATGTATGTTGTTTTGAAAAGAAAATGGCATCGGTTCTTCACCAGAGTCTCAATTACATATCCTGTTTCTCCCCATTATCCACCTAACTGAATGAACATCCGTTTGGTGGTCTTATTCTTAAAGTTGACCCCATGTTCTGCAGACAAATACAGATTTCAGTCCAAGCAGAGTTTGAGTACCATAATCTCTTTCATTTAAGTGAATGAACATGCTTCGATGACTAATGCTCAAGACTTTTGCACATTACCCCCATGTGACTCCTCAGCTTAAGTAATGTTTGCATTCATATGGAAATCAGATCTGCATTGCCTTTTCTTTAAATGACTGAATCAGTAAGTTTATGAATAAAGACCCATGCAAAACAGTTTTTTCACACCATCAAGGGGCTCTATTATTTATTCTTCTGGGTAATGATTGATGATATCCATTCACATGGAAAAATAGGTCAATTATGCCATGCATAACTTCTGTCTGTTATCTGGTTCTTTGATGTACTGCAGTATGCTGATCAGCTTGTCAGTCTCCTAAAACTTTCTGTTGTTAGCGGCTCACTTCCTGTGGGAAGACTGTTGATCATTTGGGGGATTTTACAGACTTGAGAGAGGACGGAAGAGTTACAGTACTGAAGGATTATTGTGTAGCAGAACACACAGTTTGGCCCTTGGAGGCAAATGCTAGAAGCCGAGAGGAAACTAGGGAGACAGGGACTTAAGATAAAGACTCAGCCCCCAAGGCCAGGAAAGGGGGAGCTATGTATCTCCCTTTGCCCCATGTTCCAGAATTGGCCATTACAGGAAATATTTCTTCTCTGCTGGGGCCTCTATTGGTGTCACATACTGCCCCTTCTCCTCTCTAGTGAATAGAATTAGGTTAATTCCAAGATCAGTAGATTTGCTCGTCCGTGCATGCCTGTATGCTATTTACAGACACAAATATACAGTTCATGGTTGTAGCTGAAATGTTTGCAATAAACTTTTTTTTGGTTGCTCTGTGACTTTTTTTTCCCTTCCTGATGCTGTTTTTCTCTGGTCTTTTTTTGCCCCGGCGATCTGAACCCGCATTCCAGGGCTGGCCATTAGCGATTTGGGGGCCAAGGCAGGGTCAGAGGGGCTCAAACGCTGGGATTGTTCTCCATGCACAACACGCCTTTTCTCTGCTAGCTATGCAGCACGACCCTTCCAAACAGTCCCTCATTCCTCTGAGCTAAACAGGCTGCGTTTGTGTCTGCCAGCATGTGCACAGGGGCACAGATATTATTTTGGATTGTGCATGTGAGGGAATGTGCTCAGGGCACTACGGATTTGATGATCCTGCTCTGATTGAATTATGGAATATTAACACAGGAAGGTGCTGCCCTGCTTTTTCCAATGTAGTGGTAAGTTCTATTGGTTTTCTCTGCTCACTGTTAGATTTCTTGTAAATGCTCTTTTTCTGTATTTCCAAAGGATTGCAGAGAAATTTTCGTGTGCGTGAAGGACGTTCAGTCGTAGCTTTTGTTTATAGATGTTTGTAAAGTCGCCGTTTGCATTTTTACTTTTCCCATGTTTTAAATGGCAGCCTTTTGGCCACCTTGATTTATGTCCTCATTTTACTAGGCTTTCTTTCTGAGTTTGTCCCTTTTTCCCCTGTTTATGTGGTCGTTCAAATGGATAGTGCCTCTTGGGAACGGGTTGGGATTTATGCCACTATCTCCTCTAAATCTTCTATTCATTAGAATAGAAGAAGAATCACATCATTCAACTCTGACGTTGCTAGGGCATTAGCACTGCACATAGTTCTTAATATGATAAAATGACTTCTTTCCAGTTCTTTTGAACAAAGACTTGTGTTACATTACATTTAATGAAACTAATGTACTCAACCATCACCCAGGGTGAAAGGCAAGTAGAAAATGCTAACACAGCAGCCAGACCGACATGGTTAAGTTGAGGAATTGTTGGCGGGACAATGGAATGGGGTTTCTTACCTGTTTCTGGAGGTTTGTCATCAGCCAAACGAATGGTCTAGTGTTCTGGACAGACATGGCAGAAGACTACAGTTTCAAAAAAGGAAATATCCTGCACACTGCTCAAGCTCAGTATAAAAATGTATCGACGATAATAATGTTTTGGACCCTTGGGGCCTTCATTGTAATCGTGCAGAGGTGTGGGACAGTCGTTTTCCTGTGGGAGTCTCATTCAGTGATTTAATGTTAAATGAACAGTCTATCACAATATCCACATATATGAAAAAATGGTGAAAAATTATGGTAATGTGTGAGAGTGGTATCTATTTATAAGAATGTTTACATCGGACCTAAAATGTAGCTCTGAAAGCGATGGTGAAGTGGAAAGCATGGACTTGCACAATGACACTTTGATCGAATGATGTGTAGTTTTTCCTTTTTCACATTGGCAACAGTTAAGGTTTGTAATACTTGCATACCTGCAGAAAATGAAAAGTCATCATGTTGTTGTGGCCGTGGTGTGGTGTTGTCTGGGATTTGTGGTCACTGTCAGATGTTTGCTCAAACCAAGCCACAGTTGTTAACATCATCCTGACTATATGTCAACAGCCTCTGAGCCAAACCTGTGGTCTGTTTTTAGGGTGGCGAGAAAGCCTTTTTTTTCTCTTTTTTCCTCTTTCAGATGCATAAAACTGCATGTGAAAGTAAAGGCAGAAATGTGCATGCATATTATTCTTATTGGATTTAGAAACGCGTGCATTCAAATGGCCCTCCTTTTCTAATCTCAAACACTGTAAAATTGTGTGCACATGAACTACCTTAACTTCAGTTCCAGTCTTTTGCCATGAATGGATGAAAACACTTTATTAAATAAATCTTTGAATTTCAAATTGCACCAGGATATTACACTCTGATATTAAAACATCAAAGAAGAAACACAGTTTCATTGAATTCCACTTCTCAAACAGAGGTAAAATCAACTCACCGAAAAGTAACGTAAGCCCTCAACTCTATCAAAGCACAGCAGAGGTTAAAAAAAACTGAACAGGCCACAAAAGCATCATCGAAGTCTTCTAATAGGATCATAGCTGGAGCTATTTAGAGCACCCACAACTATCCCCTAGAAAAATCTGAATCAGAATTAAAAAATGAATTGATAAAAAAATGACTAAAGTAGTAAAATGAAAGCAAATGTTAATATTCTGTGTTTTGGGGACAGAAAAAAAATGTGATAGGATTGTGAGGTTTTTTTTCCCACTTGACCACACCAGGGTTGATTTACTCAAAAAAGTGTGTATGGAAGTATGTGTGACGTATGGGCGTTCTGCTTTTTTAAGATATGCTTGTTTATGTGTAGGAAAAGACAAATACACTTTTGTCATTTTGCAAACGATCCTCCCATGAATGTGAGCTGGGAGCATGTTTCCATGACAGTGACAACAAAAAGCAAATTAAGCAATGCTTTATCTGTCCCATATTTTGAAAATTTCTTTCTCGCAACAGTCGAAACATCACCAATATGAAACAATGAAATCACAGTGAAGGTAATGATGCTAATAAAGATGTAAAAAATTAATAACACTGCGAAGAATATATATAAAGTAAGATTAAATAGAAATTAGAGTAAAAAAAGGCCTGTGTGTGTGTGTTATTGTTTAAATAGTGGTTTCCTCTGAAACAACAAGTTTCTGAGGGCAACATAACTCTAGATAACCTATTTTTTTTAAATACCGATTGATTGCATCATTTGGTTGTGTCACTTCCTTCAGATCACATGCCACCTGGTCTGTTGTTTTAGTGCATTTCATGTCTCAACTGAATATGACCTTCACACAATGCAGTGTGCCACCATCCCTCCAATCCTTCATCCCTCACCTCACTAACTTTGTCGCCATCCTAAACAGAGCTCCACTATCTGTCGCATTGTAAAAGATCTCTTAAAATCTCAAAGCATATTCATCCAAGTGTTTTACCTTCTCTGCCTAATCATTTTAAACCACCTGTTTCTGTTACAACTGCAACCATGAATTGTTATGCTGAACTGGAGAGAAATTTCCGCAGGGTTAGCTTTTTTTCTTTTCCTTTATGTATTTCTTTTTTTGCTTTTTATTGGCCCCAGCTACCTTTTCTTGTCTTCTTCTTTGTAATATCAGCCTTCTCTCACTCTCTCTCCACCAGTCTCGTGAACAGTCAGATGATGAGCAATCAGAGGACTCTGTGAAATTCAAAAGGCTTCACAAATTGGTTAATTCGACACGCCGGGTCAGGAAAAAACTCATCAAGGTGGAGGAGGGCAAGAAACATGCCTCCGAAGGTTTGTGATTCTGTCTGGCAGCAATATATTCATTTGATTGATTTGATTATCTTTATGATTTATTACACACAGCAACCAGCTAAATAATGTTAATGTAATTGGATTTTACATTAATTTCAATGAATAACTGCTGTAGGCGTTTTAATGTTTTTGGGGTTTCCTGATTCTCAGATTTTAAGAATGTAAATTTTTTGATGGGTAGCTAACTCAGGGGCAGACTTTCCTGTCTAACCCTCCTGAGTAACAAACTTCCTGACTGTTTGTGTTTCTTTAGATTTTCTGAATCTGGAGACACCTCCCACCTGTGAGGACAACACCGCTCTGTACACTGGGGTTCTAAAGAAGCCCCCTTTACACCAGGAGGCTTCTCTGCCCTCGCTCACCCATGACCAGCTTTCTCTGGATGGAGACACAGATGGCCTGACAACCTCCCCTTCCTCCAGCAGTTTGGACACCTGGTCTGGACACAAGCTGGTGAAAACGTTCAATAAGTCTTCTAGTACCCACGGTCTCATCCGGCCCCCCAGGAGGACCCCAGCGGGCTCCAGTGCCCTGGGAGCCTCTATTCCTGGTGTGACAGGTAGTGGCTCCTCCTTCTCAGAGCTCGATGGCTGTGGATTGGATGATGATGGAAAGCTGTCACGCTCCACAACTGATGGCGAAATGAGGAAGGCCCTGAACTCCATCTCCCATGGGGTAAGTAGCAACGAGGCCCTGTATGCTTTCTATGGCCTGACTAAACCTCGCCCCAAACCCCATTCCCAGTCCCGCCTTCTGATCTCCCTGGATGACGGTCCGCAAGGCAGCCCCAAACATCAACCTGCCAGCCGGCACCACGGCAGCTGGACGCACCGGAAACCTGATCCCAACTATGCATACTCCACCAAGCACCTCCTGTACCAGCGCTCGCGCAGTGCTAAGTCCCCCATTTCCCCCCTGTCAGTCACCCCATCCTCCCCCGTCCGGTGTGATGTATCCAAATCAAAGGTTTTTGGAAGTGGGGGAGGGGGCTGGGTGTTCCCCTCTCGCAGGCTGCGTGGGCGAACAGCAGTCAGTGAGCTCAACATCACCTATGTGGTAGAGCGGAGCCTGTACGGTCACCTCAACTGGGCACAGCTGGTCCGCCCGGTTACACTCAGCCGCGCTGAGCGGCGCTGTCTATTGGAGGAGGACCGTGAGGCGGACAGGAAGTGGGCGGCCAGCGTGGACCGCTGCACCAAGCGTGTGCTCTTGCGCATCCAGCAGAAGTCTGTGAGTTTAGGTCTTGGGGTTTAAATCGGCCGCCTCGTGTGAGAAGGACTCAGTGTGCTTCAAAGTTGCAGAATAGCCCAGAGGTTTTTAGGTGAATGTCACACAAACATACACAAATAAGATAACAGGTCAACTGTTACATACCCTATATTAAACATACCCATTTAATATAGAGTGTGTGGAAACATGCAGGTATTGCACAAGTTCTTTTATCTTGAAAACGTCAAAAGCTGGCATATCAGTGACAGACCTAACTGCCCTTGTAAGAATGCCATCTTCAGTGACCTTTAAGCGAATGCCTTTGTCTTCAAGCCTTTTTATTTTAGCTGAATATGAAATGATTATGGAAAGCGCAGTGCCCCACTTGGGAGGTTAAGTTACAGCTGAGGTTTTATAAGTGCCTTTTATAAATGTCAGATCCCTGAAGAACATGTGCAGTTACAGATCAGTAGTCGCACTGATCCCTGTGGGTGCAGAGGATGTTGTACAAGCTCGGAGCTGCTCATCTTCATAACTGCAGCACATAACATTCAAAGACGTATTGAATGGGTAGACTCGTCAGGTGAACTTCATTGACATATTAGTCGCTGTGCTTATTATCTTGCAAATTTGTAAGGCTGTGAATAGCAACAAAATAATGGAAAGGTCAGAAAACCTTATTCATCATACAGTGATTGTTAAAAAGCCAGTAATGACTTTTTTGACTTTAACCCAAATGAAAGTAGTCTGGTGGAATTTTAACCACTTTAGTTCTTTTTGGCAAACCTTCCCTATAGAGGTTTTTCATGTGAGGTTATGAGGTTATTTGCACGTTGATCAAAAGTTGTCCACCATATTGGACATGATACAGCCACCAGTTATTCCCCAACTGGTTGGAGAGTGGTTGCAGGAGGTTCCACAGTGTCACTAAGGTGAAATTGCTCGCGAAGAGGGTGCTGCATTGCTTGCAGTTGCCTGTAGTTTACGTAAAAAATGCCACCTTTTTTGGAAACACTTGCTAACTGCTAACCAGAGCGCCAGTAATACTTACCACGAAAACCAGAAAGGTAAACGTTCTGCCTTTGCGCTGCAGTCAGCTTGTTTCAGAAGATGCAACGTTTAATATGAAGGCAATCAGTCTTGGTTTCCAGTTTGTGTCACAGTTTCACTGCCATGCAAACTACAGGCGGAAATCTGCTAGTGACCAAAAAAAAAAAAGGTTGTTGCCAACCAGTTGGGGAATACAAATTTTGCCCTGACAACCGGTGGCTACCAGATGGTTGTGGACTGGTCTCTAGGCTTGTGTGACTCAGGCCTTATTGACTTGACTCTGCATTGTCACCATAACCCTGTCACATGTCGAAAATGGCGGACAATTTAAAGTCACATTGTTAGTAGTCATGTGTCTCAATAATCTGTGTATACCAGCAGAAATAGTGACACATAGAGGTAAAGACGTAGTAGAGCTATCCTGCAGCTTTGAGGGTACCTGAATCCTATCGTGTTCTAGTGAAGTCACTGGAGGTCGTTCTCATCAAAAAACTTTGAATCCACTTATTTCTGTTTTTGCTTTTCGTCTTCTTTTTTGGCCCGTGCCTCTATTGCAGATGTGATTTTTATTTTTCTTCTCTTTCTCTGTAATTATCTCCAAGAAACATCTTCTTTTTTTTTTTTTTTTAATCTGGGTGCATGTCCATTCCATTGAACACCACCATCACATTCAGGTTTAATTATGAGCATCTTTGCAACAGGTTTGTTCTCCAAACCGCTTTTCCTGGAAAGCTGTGACGTTGATCGCGGCATTAAACGTAAAGTAGAAAGGCCATTTTCTTAATGTGCACTGCTCGCCCACTTGTTTAGGGTTGAGCTGAGCACTTTTGTAATTGCTCAGAAGCAAAAGGAAAATGCCATCACATGCCCCACTTGAACTGTGAGCGTTGTTGGCAGATGCTTTGTGTGCATGTCTGTGTCTCCATCTTTGTGTTTAGAGTTCAACTTAGCAATTCGAATGAAAGAATTTATTTTTTCATTACGTGTCAAAGTTCTCTTTTGTGTCTGCCTTTATTTAGTTTTTGATCTTGAGAAAAAAAAAAATCCATATTTCTCTGTCCTCTCAGCAGAAACAGTTAGCTCTTTCTGAAAATGTTTCTGACGAGACTAATATATTGTTGGCTCTATATGTTGTGCATGTTTGCTAACTATGGCCAACTGCATTGGGTTGAGATGCAAAGAACATATATATCCACATGTAAAAGTAGCTTAGCTATATCAAGAAAAGCTTAATGTTGTCCGAGCATATCGGGGACCTTTCAGAGCCGACAATATAACAGCTCATTTGACTGGGACCAAGCAATAACTCACAATTTTAAAGAGGAGCTCGTATAAAAGTTTGTTACATCATGTCTGTTGGCTGTCTGCAGTCCCATATGACATCATGCCCTCGCATATATGCGAACCATACATCCATGCTGCTGCCGTGTTGTGCCGAGCATGAATCACTGTGAGTTGACTTGTTGGGTGTGGATGGGGAAGTTCTGTAACGTGGCCTGGTGAGTGTGACTCATTTGATTGTGTTTTGGCTCTCCCTCAGAGAACATGCAGCTTTGGAGGCTTTGACCTGTCCAACCGTTCCCTCCATGTGGTCAACGCAGGCAATGAGGCCAATGTAAGTGTTAACATCTTGTAAAACAGAAGAGCACGAGCTGAACTCTCCTGCTAATCGCTAAGCTTAATCGCGCTGATTTCCCTTTTGTTTATGTGATCTCTCTTGGTCCTTGTCGTACCCTGTGAAATCTGTAATGTCTCATTTCCATCTCCTCTCATCTGTCTTTCTGTCTTTTTCTGCTCTCACTTTTCTTTCTTGTGATCGCAGAGTAAAGAGCAGGAGGCAATATACAGAGAAGTGGTCAAATCCCCCACTACGTCTCGGATTTCACTGGGCAAGAAAGTCAAGTCAGTGAAAGAGACAATGAGGAAGCGTATGTCGAAGAAGTACAGCAGCTCTCCTTCTGAGCAGGTTTGACATAAATATAACATGTACACAGACGTGGATGCAGTTTTTGAATGCTTCATTTGTCCCTATCTTGGCCTTATTTTTCCTGCCATGTTAGCCTAGTATTTAAAATAAGGCTTAAAAAAAAGTCCTATCGTGTACACATCTAAAGGATGTTTGCAGGGTAAGCTGCGTATTCTGTCCATCGGCTGTGGCTGGGTGGGAGTATTTATGTTAGTTACAAGATAAACAGAGAGCACTGCGTCACATTCACATTTGGATTTCTCTCTCTGCTGTTCCCCTCCTGGACTAAGTGACTTGGGTGGGGTGTTTGCTTCAAGTTGAGCTCAGGGAGTGATGCAAACCTCCCCCAGGCAAGCACTTAGGAGATGGAGAGTTAAAGTATGTGAATCTAAAAGGATTGTCTCATCTGCACTGACCTAATTTTCCTGGGCATCTACTTACTTTACCAGTGGCCTGTCCAGCTCCACAGTTTGATGTCACCTCGTAGGACTTGTCATTAACATGCAGTTGGCCATCCGCTTGTCATGGTGGTCTCAACAAAGTGACCCAGATATCCTCACATGAGTCATGGAGATGCTGGCTGAGGAGGAGTGAAGAAAAATGAATTGCTATTTCACTGTTTGTCAGCTATTTGATAAACCACAGTGCCACCTAGTGGATTTCTGAATCAGGAACAGCAAATGTTGACCTGACACTATATAAAAATATATATGCTCCAAAGTTTACCTTCATTTAGAAATCTGTTTGTTTTTCAAAGAAATTGTAATCAAACTCATAAAGCCAGATGTTTGACCTGCACTAAGGTAAAGGAAGAAGTTATTTTTAATGATCAATCAGCCATTTAACATAATAAACTTCATCAAGGAACACAGTGTGACACTTAGAGCATGGGACTGATGCCAGCTGAGAATGGGTCTCCGTACGCGTGCTCAGATATACCCTCTTAAAAATCATAAATGACTAAAGCTAAGAACGAGTGGTTGATATTTACATCTTTCTAATCTGTTTTCTTTCAAAAGCAAGCGACTCTAAACATTTGAACGACTGCGTAGATGTCATGTTTTTATTGTTTTTAGACATTCAAAGCTTAGCTGAGAAGACTTGACCAATAATCATAAGGTTTTTGATGCAGTTGTTACTAATGTATTCCTCATTTGCTATTCTCATTATTTTTAATGGTTTGATTAAATTGTGTCATTCAGTTGTGTGTGAATAAATGATTGGTTCATACTGTTTGTTTGTTTGTTTTTTTCTCACGCACGCACGCAAATGTTTAACCCCTAATACTGCTAGCTGGTAAAAAGAAATGTATTAATGGCTTAAACAGAAAATGCTGACATCCCCAATCATACCCTGACCTGCATTTTAACCAAGCTATGATTGTCTCCCTTACCTAATTTACTTTTTTTTTTGTTGTTGTTATACGTCCACCTGCTGTTTTTCACATGCTTTCATCTCTTGAATGCAAAATCATTTGTGCCTTTCTCGTCCTTCGTTACACATCTGGATCTCTCCTTTCCATTTGTCTTTTAGTCCAGTCCAGATGCAGCCCCTAGTTCTCCACAATCCCCTCTGCCTGACACAGACTCTCTCGAGAAACCGAAGCTTAAGGCCGGAGGCTCTGTGGAAAGCCTGCGCAGTTCACTCAGCGGACAGAGTTCAATGAGTAAGACTTCTTTTAAAAGAACCTTTATTCAGACAAGGGTTTGACTTTGCAAACAGCTGCTTTCATATTTTTCCTCACAGATTCTGAATAAAAACAGTATTTAGCTTTTTTCAAATCAACAAATAATAAGGACAGTTTAAAGATTTGCATAGATTTTTTAAAAATAGATGTTTTGAGGCAGCCTCAACACTAGATGGTGCATTTGCTGCTGGCTGGGTCTTCCCTGCTTCAGTTATGATTTTTGTGGCATGATTACACCCAGACCTACCAGCTGATTCATGTGTTATGGCCTTGGAGTTTTCAGGGGTTTTTTTTCTTTTAATCTTTTTAGCTGTTTCATTTAATTACATTATTTGGAATCTTCAACTTTGTGTTTTTTTGTGAAAAAAAATACACTGCATCACTTCAAGCTGTGGCTGAAATGAAGACTTGGCCAAGTTTCAGTAAGCCACAGAACAGACACACAGGCAAGCATATGGTAATGATTAGACAGGAAGTCTTAGCTCTCATATTCCCACACGTCGACATGATTTCAACACACTTCACTCAGAATCAGAGGGAAATGTGCTGTTTTTCCCAATAGTTTGTAACACAAGTGATGAAAACCCAGTTTTAAAGTTTCAATCACTGTAAAAAGTAAAGTTACCTGTTACCTATTATCATGGTTATTGATGTAGAGTGTAATGGAACACCTGCACTTTTATTTATTTTTTTTGTGAGAGGTTTAGCAATGGATTTATAGGCAGCTATTTTGTAGCTTTTAGCCATTTTGCCTCTCTATGCTCAGGTGGTCAGACGGTGAGCACCACCGACTCATCAGCCAGTAACAGAGAAAGCGTGAAGTCAGAGGACGGCGATGACGAAGAGCCTCCTTATAGAGGACCATTCTGTGGCCGTGCCAGAGTCCATACAGACTTCACTCCTAGCCCCTACGATACGGACTCCCTCAAACTGAAGGTATTATTGGACAGTGACAGCAGTGTGCGAAAGTTTTGAGCCACCCCTCATATCTCTGTTTTTCTACTGTGGAGCCAGATTTTATTTTTATTTTTTACAGTGGTCTTGAGCAATAGTTCTCCAGACTGTCTGAAGGTGTTTCTTTGGACAGAATGAGTGGCTGATTTTTCACTCATTTTGAGTCCAGTGTTAGTCTAGTTATTGTTGGTTGTTTTACAACTTAACACTGACCTATGGATCATCTGAGCATAAAAATGCTCCTAACTCAAGGCATGAACGAGTGTAACAGTCAGTCACAATAACACATAATGTGTTTCCATTTCTGTAGTTGAGTCTCAGTTTCACAGTTTGACAAAAACAGTATTTTTACCCGAACAAGCTGATTCCCAAAGCGTTATTATATTGGCATAACCCGGCATGGTGTCCAGTGTTCCCCTAAAAAAAATTTGAGGAAACTGCTCAAGCAGAGGACACAAGAAATGGCAGGACTAAATAAAATATCTAGTGCAGATTAACAGTATCTGAAAGTCATTTCTTTAAGAAATGGGAAGGAATCCAGCAAAGATCTGGCACTGCACATCTGCAAGGTGTGATGGTTTGGGACTGCATTTTAGCCAGTGATTTTTGGCATCTTGTCTCAACTGATGGAATTATGCATGCAGAAAACTGCAGCCCTATTTTGACTTACTATCAGGAAAGCATCTGCTCTATTTTCAGCGTGAGAATGAGCACAAACAAAACACACAATGGATGGATGGCTCAAGACTTTTGCACAATACTGTATGCTGCCTTTAACTCTAAAAGTTTTTCTACTACAAGCTATTTACAGATGTAATAATAGGCTTTCAGCATATTCCTTGCCCTCACAGAGACATTGAATCCTCTATCAGCCAAAGCGGTTTGAAACCTCAGGGTCAAATTTAAAATGTCATGCTCAGCTAACTTATCTTTTCTCTGTGTGATTCTCCAGCATGGGGATGTGATTGACATCATCAGCAAGCCTCCAATGGGAACGTGGATGGGCCTGCTGAACAACAAAGTAGGCACCTTCAAGTTCATCTATGTGGATGTGCTGAGTGAAGAAGAGGAGAAGCCCAAAAGGCCAGTTCGGAGGAGGAGGAAGGGCCGGCCACCCAAACCTACTTCAGTGGAAGAGCTACTGGATCGCATCGATCTCAAGGTACATTACCAGCCATGCCAGATTTTGCCATGTATTGAAAATGAAGTAGCTTTAATGTAAAAAGTTACGTTCATGGGTTGCAATCAGTCGGTTGTCTTAACTGGATAAAAAGCCCACCCATCTGGCACTTTGGTAAAAGCAAACAAATGCTTTGAAGCAAATGAAAATATTGTGTTAGGCCAATATCTCAAGCACATTTGCAGACAAGCGGAGATAAATATAGTATGTCCAATTACAGGCTGCACAGCTTTGGATGTTTGATTTGCCACTGACGCATAAACATTAACACCCACACAGTGACAGCCACACCCCGACAAATAGTTCGCATCTTTCATCAGAACCTACACATCGCTGTGAGCGTGATATCATCTCCTCCCACTCGGGCAGCCAGCAGGCCTCACTTCCCCAAATAGAGAGAGAAGTTTTGTGTGTTGTCTGTTTCATCTCATTCCAATTTGGTGGCCAAGCCACAGATTAAAGATTAATGCTACTAAGCTGTGAATCTGGCTCTTATAAGTGCATCAGAGTGCTCATGTCCTCCCAGATTTGTGCAGTGGGGAAAGGATGTTATACATGCTATACAACCACAGTGCATTCATTTTTCAGGTGGTTTAAGTGGCAAAGAAAATGTGAGAAATAACTTAAAGCTCAACATTTTTCTTGATCTCTCCTTTTAGCCTGCCATGTCATCTTGAGCCCAGTAGCTAGAAACCTAAAAAGTGAAAGTTGGTAAGTGAATGAGGAAAAAAGACAGAATAATAGAGTATCTTCAGATCATTTTTGGCTACCTCATTGGCAGATAGTTTTATACTAGAATGTAAATCAATTGTAGTGAATGCCTCAGTAATCTTTTATAGTTCCAGCCTTTCTCAGGTTTTCCTCCGTTGCAGTATCCATCCCAGCAGAAACGGATCTCCACAGGCTATCTAAGCACTAAATATTCTAAAATTGAGCTGTCACAGGCCAAAGCAGTAGTATTACTTTGTGTTTTTGGAACTGCTAGGCCAACATTTGGTTACACTGGAAAATCAGATTTCAACAGGGCCTCTCTGTAACTGAAGTGTAAATCTCCTCACCCCTGTTGTTTTCCACCAGTGGACTCTGCCAAATAGTCTTCGGATGTGGAGCGTGTTTACATATTTCAGCTGGCACAAAAACACAAAAAAATTGGTGAATGAGAGGAGCCAGCTGCCTGTGTTTGTGTTAGTTGGTGGTCCTTTGTTTAGTCCCGCATCATCCAGCAGAAACGGGACAGACCAACCTAGTTCTCTGCTGTGGACTCCAGCGCTGTAATTGATGGTCTTGCTCATGACACACGGTCTCAATATTTGTCCAACAAAAATGTGTGGGTCGCACAGGCGTGGAACCGAGCGATATTCAAAGTGGAAGCGGTTGTGTTGTTGTCGGTGGACTTTGCGCTCACACGGGGTGTATCCCAAAATAAAATTAAAAAAAAAAAAAACTTTCATTGTGTGTCACTTCAGATAACACAGTGGTTTGAGTGACTTGCTTTAGTGTGTGTTTGTGTTGGTGTGTAATACATTGACATCTGTGGTTGAGAGGTATTTTGATGAAGCTCTTTGAACCTTCACTTGTTCCCACGTGTGTTGGTTTCCTTTTCAAAATCCTGCTTGCCATTTTGGTCACAGACAGCTGTGGCCATGTTCTCCAAGATGGTGATGCTAGCTCGCTACTGCTACTGCTACAACTGTTTTTTTTTGTTTTCATATATCTGTCACCTTTGCAATTGTTGTGCTATATTAAAATGTGTCGACAGTTTAGCAGCCATAACAAAATTAGTTGTGGCTTAATGTGATTACATGGCACCTATAATGTCAAAATAGCAGTTTAGATGTTGCCCTTCAGTTTAAAAATGGGGCAGATGAAAAGTAGTTCTTCAGAAGTTCTTCTTTTTGTTTTTGTCTTATTTTTACCTGGTGAATTTTATGCTTCTGCTCCTGGTAACTGGTCGTGCGACTCAGATCAGTGTATTTTTCTTTAGTCTGCTGCATTTATTTTATTTAGTCTTTAAACACCCTGAAGCTTAGCTTGTTGCTTTCTCTTGAATAGGATTACATGCCCACTTTCTTGTTCAACGGCTACGAGGACCTGGACACGTTCAAGTTGCTGGAAGAAGAGGATTTGGATGAACTGAACATCAGCGATCCTCAGCACAGAGCTGTACTGCTCACAGCAGTGGAGCTGCTACAGGAGTATGATAGTAAGTAGACCGTTTAGACCGTTTCCATGAGTTTGTTTTTGATTGTGGTTTTGGAAACAAAGACATCTTCATGTAACCTCAAATTGTTGCTGTGTCCCAGAGTTTTTAGGATAACAGTGAAGGAAACCCGACAAACTTAAATATAAATTTTGATTTATGCAGCAACAGATTACAGGAGCCAAACAGGGAAAGGGATATCTGAAGGAAGTGACTAATATGTATTATGAGGAACTAATACGTTAAAGTACAAGGAAATCATTTGCCTTTCTGTGATTTTCTGTGAGCAGGTAGCAGCGATCCAGAGCGCAGTGGAATGTCAGGTTCCCAGGAAAAGCTGCTGCTGGAGGGTCGGAGCATAGTGGGAGACTCCCCACGGGATTCTGGGTGCTACGAGAGCAATGAGAACCTGGAGAATGGTAACGCTTGCTTTGCTTAGTTTATGCCACCATTACCCAAAGCCCACTGGGTATTAGCCTAACTAAGGCCTATTCTTGTTCTAGCCTAGTTCTAGTACCACAGTGGACTCCTTTGCCCTTTTCCTGTCTGGACCTTCACCTCTGCTTCATTACTTGTATTGCACTGTGTCTTAACACTCTGACCATCTCACTCCTTTGAATTAGCATCTACGTAAAAGCTCCTCTTGCCACCCTATCTGCCTTACCTTCCCGCAATCTTTACAAAACCCTTATTCACTTCAGAAACTTTTACTGTGCTTGCACTCTACTTTCTTCACCACTCTTTTCATCTTATAGGCATTCTTTATCATCAGTGCCAAAGTCCAGTTGTAACTGAGAAGGAGCCAAGCCCCAGACCACTAAGCCTAGTCCACCCCACAATACTGGGAACACAGAGGGGGACGCGCTCCCCAATGCACAAAACTGTTCTGAAGAGAACAAAATCACTGCCCACTCATGGACTCTCCTTCCCAACTGTCTCTCCTGTGGGCGCAAGGCCTGTAGGTGGATACGAGGAAGACGATTGTGAGCTCAGAGAATATTTCTGTTGAGTGTTCCTAATCCAGTTATAAACTTGCAGAGTAGTTTGCCAGTGCACGCTTGAGCTTTCTTGCAGTGCTGATTCTCTCGGCCGATTGAAATTTAGACAAATTTTAATGGTCAGATCTCAGATCACAGCTGCCAGCTCATCTTATCGTCACCGTTTCATGTTTATAGCGACCATATTGCACAGTCATATACAGTATGTGCCTAAAATGATGTGGATGAAAACATTTTCAAACTATAGTGCAGTTTTGTTGTTTTTTTTGTAGAGGTTTGGGGTCATATTTTTGGGATTGATTGTGTACTTGTTGAGACTGGTCCCTGCAAAAGACTGTATTCTTCCTCCACACGTAGGATCATTTTACCAGCTCACCGATTACTGCTTTTTTCTGTATCTGTATGGCCCCAGTGTAACTACTGGTTTCCCTTTTATGTACATATATGTTGTTAAGGCTGAAGAGCAAAGCAAAGCTTAAATCTCTACTGTTGCAGTGTGCAACAGTAGAGATTTAAGCTGTGGAATAAAACCACTTCTCTGATTAAAAAAGGACTCTGGTGCTGCTTGTTTGATTTCTGTTTCGCCTTTTTTGTCTGTTTTTTTCCTTTCATGCCTCTAAACGCTGTTCACAAACTAAATCTTAACAATTAGTAAACATTCTGCATTTCTTCTTGCACTTTCAGGGCTCCACAGCTGTTCTCTCTGTACAAATCAGTAAGGAAAAAAGTAGTAATTTTGTGTTATTAGTATTGTATGATCTAATGCAATTATTATTATTACAATTAAGACTTAGACCTGATACTACATTTTCACATTTTCTCATGCAACATGCAATACTTTGCTAAAGTTTTGAGCCGCACGCTTGTTTTTTTTTTTTAATTATATTTTGCCAGGAAATAGGTGCTGTGATTTATAGAAATATGTGCAAACATATGTGGAAATACATTGTTTTTGCCCTAATATAATTCTAACAAGCTTTAAAGTGAATTTGATATGGCTGCTTTTATTCTTGAACACAGCCTGAACTCTCTTAGACAAGCTGTTCTTGTCATTATTGTCAGGCTTCAGTTTTCAATAGTTCTCCAAGCTTCTTGAAGGACTTTAAAAGCTCTTCTTTGGATGTTCACTGCCTTTTGTTCCAGTCTTGTTAAGATGATCCCACACTGCCCCAGTAATGTTAAGGTCTGGGCTCTGGCGATGCCAATCCATGATTGATAGTTTTTCGCTGGGTGTGTTTGCTATCACTGAAATGCTGAATAATGAAGCTGTTTCCTAAATCTGACAGTACTTTTATCCATTCATAATTCCATCATTTTCTACAAGATCCCCGATGCATCTCTCAGTTCCTGTGTCAGGTCTTTGCTGGATATCTTAAGAACATGACTTTCAAATACCATTCATCTGCTGTACATATTCTTTTGGGCTTGCCACTTCTTGTGTCCTCCACTTGTCCAGTTTCCTTATTTTTTAAGGACACACTGCATTCAATGCTGAGATTTGTTTGATTTCATGCCTATCAACCTTTTATCTTTGACATTTTTTTTGTAGTTCCAGTTGAACCAGTTGAATCTGAAATAAAACATTTACACAGGCTACTAGTTATAAAGTGCCTGAACATCCAATTTAAAATTGGTTCTTTTCTCAGTTGTCAGTTATGTGTAGACACAACACTTGTTCATGCTTTGAGTTAGGTGCCTTTTTATGCTTGGCTGACTCACTAAACTAAAAAAAAAAAAAAAAATCTGAACCTCATGCTCAAGACCATTTTTAAAAGTTATAAAAATGTCTGGCTCCTTCGAGGCAAAATATAAAGATATGAGTGGTGGCTCAAGACTTTTGCAAAGTACCGTAATTAAAATAATTAAGTATGAATCTGGTAAATTTGGAGAAAAATGTGAACGAATATTTTTTAGGAGTAAATAATAGTATCCGGCATGCTTTCTGGTATTTTATGACTTTTTATATCAAAATAAACTTGGTAGTAGTTACTATTAGAGGGAATGGGAAAGGTTTCTATTTCTTTTAAAGGGTGTTTCCACGGGAAAGAATAGATTCATTAATATGCTGTTGTATATTAATGAGTATTTCTGAATATTTATTAATCTAAAGTATTGGCAAAGGGCAGCATTTAAATTTTAGTATTGGAAGATAACTCAAAACCAACCAACGGACGTCGTTTAAACTTTAAAGTTTTGGGGAAAACGTCACTGTAGAGCCCTGAATGTCTGCTTTTCTTTAACATTCTGATTCCTCTGTATAGATGCAGCAGATGTTCCTCCAATCATTGTATAATTCAGTTATTAAAATACTCATTTATGCATACATTAATGCTGGTTAATAATATTAGTTATACAATTTGTGTGTGTATGTGTATCATGAGTCAGGGCCATTGCACTCAGTTAGAACTTTAACATTTTGTTTATTAAAAATCTTTGTATGCATTTTGTGTGAAAACACATTTGTGGAGGGAGGGGGGATCAATGCAGTCCAATAAGGTATTTGCCCCAAAAATGAATGACCAAACACAGTTTCAGCTTGTATTTCATTTATAATTTGAAAGATGCTAAATTAGTCACAGAACAGAGTTCAGACAGTTCTCTATTTCCCATCTGTGTGCCACGGTCACAGCAAAGTATAGTATCCTGACTAAAGAAGTAATTAAATGTAGAGATTGTAATTCACAGTGATGCAACGATACGTGCATAATTATGCAATTATATATTTAAAAGTATAGCTTACCATCCTTTTTAACCTTAGCAGTCAGTCATCAGACTTTTCTGATACACATGAGAACCTTTGAAGCATTTCTTGGCATTTCATCTATCGAACTCCTTCCTGTCATTCCACTGTTTTAAATCCTTGAGTTGCACTATGTGGCTCTCATCCATTTCATTCATCCATTTTGCTCTGTAAACCAAAGGATATATGGTAAGTTACTTCATACTTTTGTTCCAAGGCTTTTGAAGTTCCCCATTCAGGCAGCTTTCTTTGGGGTTATGTATCGGAACACTTATCTGAACATCTTCAGAAGCTTTGTCTGCTTTTGACTGGTTAATATTGTAAGGATATGATGCTTATATCAGTTTGATTTATTTATTTTTACTTTGTGAACATATTCATAGGAAAGTATTGATGTTAATTCATTTTTCTCCTCTAATAAATTTTTCTTCATTTTTGCAAAAACTCATCACGGAGGACAGCAAATGTCTGTGGTGCAATAAATGGACAAATTGGAGTCCTGCAGTGTGCAAGCTGCTGAATTTTTACAGACATAAAAATGTAAAACAGTTGGGAGGAAAGGCAGCCAAGGCAGTAAAGAGGAACACTCATGCTGAGTCATGCACAGTATTTAGATGAATAGTATTTATATTAGCGAAAGTCTTTCCATGAGAAGTGGAAGAGTGAGAAACTTATTCACAATAAAGAGGGAGAAACCTTGAAAACTATCTAGAGTTCAAAGCTAAGAGAGAATTTTTTATTTTGCAGGTAAAAGCAGGAAAGCAACCAGTCATTTTTCAGCAGGACACCGGTCTCCAGATTACCCAACATTGCCCATGACTCTTTCTACAGAGGCTCTTCAGCAGAACAGCAAAAATCAGCGCACAAAGTTTCCAAAAAGTTTCTTCATCAAGCCCTCCCTTAAGGGCTTCAACTTGCTCGGGCTGCGAAAAGCCCAAAGACGGTCTCCAATCCCAGCCAGCCGCAGCTGTGAGGACCTTGACGGTCCCCCGCAGCCCACCGGACCCTGGAAGCGCTCCCACTCTCTGGGAGATCTGCAGAACTTTGAGCAGAAAAATGATCTCAGTATGGAGCTTAAGCTTAGTAAGGAAATACCCAAATCAGGCACAACTAGCCCAATCAAGCCTTGTAGAGACGCCTTTTCTCCAGCTCAAAATGGGCCTCCAACGGTTAGTCCTAAAGGAAGGGCGGATAGGCCACCAGTGCCCTCACAGCTTCGCCTACGCTCTTCTTGTCCAGCATCAATGTCCTGCAACCCTCCAGAGCCCCTCTCCAGCCCCACTCCAAGTCCTCCTGATTCTAGTGCTAGTGGGGAGAGGGTGATCCGGACTCACCCCAAAAAGCCTCCCATCCCTCCCCCTGTGCCTGCAAAGAAATCTAGAGAGAGACTAGCCAATGGCCTTCGTCACCCCCCTCTCTCCCTTCCCTCCTCGCCATCACCTACCGCCTCACCTACCCACTCCCTCAATCGCTCTCAACCCAGTAGCCCTATAATCCGCAGCCCCGGTCTGGGTGCCCCTGCTCTGCCTCCCAAGACCCCAAGTACTCCAGCCAGTCCATGTGCCACCTCATCAGCCTCATCCATGGGCGAGGAATCCGGCACTCCGCCAGCGGTGCAGCCTCCCTGGCTCTCGGATCTTGGAGGCAAGATGGCTGTTACGAGGAAACTTTCCCATACCAAGACAGGTCCTGATCTGTTTACCCTCCTGGAACAACGGCTGCAGAGTGAGGGCATTGATCTTACTGAGGAGCCCTACTCTGACAAGGTTAGTTAAGCATCATCTAAAACATGACAAGAGAAAAATTACCTCATATTTTACATTACAAATTACATTTTACTTTCACTGGTGGTAGATGAATTTATAACCAGTTCAGATACCATTAAAATGAAGGGTGACAGTTTGACATTGAATCATTAAAAAGCTTACAAACTGATTTCCTTCAGTGACTGATCGTTCTCGAAGCAGAAGTTTTTGTAGATGTGTGCGCGCACACACACACACACACACACACACAGATAAGGTATTTGGTTTTTAAAAGGAATCACATCCTTTTCAGTGCTCAACAAAAATATTTGATTTATAAAAATCCAAACCACCTCCAGGCCATACTTTTCTGGTGTCAGGCTCTTTTGGTTCAGCATTGTAACATGCCTAACTTAACTCAGTCATAATTTTACTGAAGCTCTGATCCAAATAATTTTGTGTTTAGGGCAAAAACATCAGCAGCTTGCCTTTGGAACTAGGTTTAAAAATAGACACTAATAGAGTCTAGAGTCTGTGTGTTTCTCGTTGTGTGTGCTTGCTGTTTTATATCTAAAGGCATTTATTTGCGAGTGAGGTTGTGGGTGGGTGGGTGGGTGTGTGTGGGTGTGTGTGTGTGTGTGCAATAATAAATATGCTGGAGCTGAGAAGGAAAGACTGTGGCTTGAGTCTCACTATGATGCGGTTCAGACTGTTAAGTTTATGGGCTGAATCTTACTGAAGGCAGACGGGGTTATAAAACCTCCTGCCTCTTGCCAGACCCCAGGCTGGGCCCCTTGAACATGTTGGAGCCCCTAGCACTGGCAAGAAAACAACACATATGCAAACAGAGGCATCAAGTGATGAGGTGAGAAGTGGGGCCCTCGACCACAGCAGAGCTCTGCTGGATTCCTGTTAGTCATAAGTGGACTGGCAGAGACATGAGAGGCGCATTGTTGTCCTAGTAGCAATGTGTGCCAGTGCGCCTTGAGGCTTCACTCGGGCTGTCAGGAGTCAGTTAGGTAACATAATGAATGATTTAGATTATGAGTGAATCAATATCTACAGATTTCCGTGAAGGAGGGTGTTAGGGCATGGCTAGTAGAGATTGTAGGGGGGAAAAAAGAAGATGAAAGTCTTTTGCGATTTGATGGAGCAGCATAGCAATGTAGAGTTTCGAACGAAGGTAGGAAATAGGACAGGACCCAGGGGTTCAGACGTTCCTGGTGATGGAGCAGATGGACACTTTGGATGAGACACTGATGTTGGAAATGGGGAGGAGGCGATTTGCAAGAATAGCTGTCTAAAAGGTCAAATGAAAGAACAGATGTTTCAAAGAACAGGAACGCATTTGTTTATTGATTTTAGAAGGCGTTTAATGGTACTTTCCTGTGATTACATTTTAGCTTTACATGGTTTAAAAGTGTTGTTCTATCCTTCTAGCCATATTCAATGTCTTTCTCACAATTTCCCTCCTTCAGCATGGCCGATGCGGCATCCCCCACCCGCTGGTACAGCGTTACTCTGAGGATCTGGAGCAGCCAGTCAAAGACGTGGCGTCTACCATAGACCAGCTCAGAGTCAAAGAGCTCCGTAAACAACACCGCATGGCTGTAAGGGAACAATAATTATCCTGAGTGTTTCGATAGAGTCCACTTTTGGGCAATTTTATGCATTTTAGTGTGAGATAAATGCTGTGAGGCTTTCCTGAAATGTAACAATGAAGCCTGGAAAATTGGCCAGTTCGAAGGACCAAAAGCCATTGTTGGGGTGAAGTGCAAATTACGGTTGTTTGGCTATCTAATGGTCCAGCTAAATGTGGAAAAAATAAAGAAATAATAAAGGGAATGGCTATGTAATTACTGTTATGAAACAACAGAAAAAAGTACTAAAGATGTTAATAGAGCTTCATATCTTGACTTGTTCAGAAACAGAGCTTGCGGGCCAAAGTTGCCTACAAAATGAACAAAACCTGCACTGATTTGACTACATATACATTATGCACCATCATCCTGTGAAACTAATGATTTTTAAACCATTGTGTCACTCAGATCCCCTCTGGAGGTTTGACGGAGATGTGCCGAAAGCCTCCCACCTTAGGAAACATCAGAACAGTCTCTGATTGGCTCATCTCCATCGGCCTACCAATGTACTCCACAACTCTGGCAACAGCAGGGATTGACACGCTGAGCCGCGTGGCCTTGTTAACAGAGAGCAGTGTGTGGGAAGCTGGGGTGCGGGACGAACGTCACGTCCGCCGCCTGATCAGCGAGGCGCGATTGGTCCACGCACACAGAGAGGTGCAGTCGTAATCATGCTGGTGGAGTCGAGTCGCATGAACCGCATGATCCGTACCATCTCGTGGTCAGTAGGTGGGCTCGGGTAAATTGGCCCCCACGGCACTACAGCATTTCTTCTCGCACATGTTAAAGACATATCCTGCTCTCTGATTTTTTTATTTTTTTTTCCTCTCTCTTTTATCACGCTGTCTTTTTTCCAAATGTTTACGACATTGAGGAGTTCCTCCAAACAGCCAAGACAAGATATCAGATGCCTTTAAAAGAAAAGAAAAAAGACAAAAACGACTGTAGACTCACTGTGTGGGATGACTTCCATTCTGAAGACGTCTCCCAAAGTCTTAAAATAAAGACTTGGATCTGCCTTTAAGGAAGATAGCACACACTTTTTTTTTTTTTAAGGATGGAATATTTTTTTTTAAAGAAAATCAAGAAAGACTGTATTTTCTGCATATTTCATAAGTGCTTCATTTTCATCTGTCGTGTGGCAGAGGCAACTTAATCTGAGGGTCATTTAAGGAAGTAGCTCAGCCAAAGCGACATAATTCAATGTTTGCTTCCCACTAATAGTTTCAGGATGACGGAACACATTTAATATCTGGACTTTTAGTCAACTAAATACACACACACCAAACAATTGCTTCGAGGTGGCTTATTTTGTGTCATGCTTATGTATTGTAGCATAGTGCACATCTTAATTTCAAAATGACTCGTGTTAAAATTTGTTTTGCATTTTGATTGTTGCGGGCTTACTTCGAGCCCAGCCTGTCATTTTATAGTTCTGTATTTTATATTTTACCCTTTCACAACAGTATCCTGGATGGGCACTTTGCTCTTATATAAAGTCTTAAAGAAAGCTCTGTTTTGCTGTAGAATTTACAATCACCTCTCGCTGAAATAATACATTCCCTGGTGTGTCAAAGGACCTTTTAAGTTGCCTTACCATTATGATCGAGGAGCTACAAAGACTGAGACTGAACTGTGGCATATATCCTATACTATACATATTATACATGCATTCTCAACTAGATCATTTCACTGATATACATGGATGTGGAGCCCAGAACATGTTTCTAAGTGATCGAAGTGTTCATTCCAGTGAAGCCAGGCTAATACCACAACACCACAGGCTTGCCACAGGCATGACCATTGCATGCTGAATATCTCTGGACCATATTAAAACACACTGACTATACGTGTTACACAGGGGTTATGGAACCAGGAAGCACGAAGACACCGCAGACATCTGGGCTGTCAGGTCCGGAATTTACTGGACTGTCGACAATGGCTGCAATGTTGCGGAATTTAAATTATAGCAGAACAATAAGCTGTTTAGGATGTATTTTCTTTTCTTCAAATCAATGCTAGTATGAGTTGTCAAACAGTTAAAAGGAATGGTCGATGCAAGCTGTCACATCAGGTGAAAAGCTGACCTCCGTGTTCAGAAAAACAAGTTTTAAAATTCAGGGAAATGCTGAGCGAGGTCGGCCTGAGGAGGGGGGGGAAATCTTGGGATCAAAAACACAACTGAAACTATCCAGAATTTCATTACTCTTTCGTTTGCACACACTAAATGAAACTGAGAAAATAAATATTATTTTTCTCCCTCCCTCTTTATTTCTAACAGTTATAACTTTTGTAGCCAGAATCAAGCTGATGACTTACTCCATTTCGTTCACTGAAATTCTGAACAACAGTTACTCCAAAATTTAGAGGCTATGTTTTGCAGTGGGCACTTGGCAGACAGATGGATCGATGGATATACGATGCCTTTTTTTCCTCTCAATCAAAGTGGTGCTCTGGGCTAAGTGAGGAGAGGGGGGTCGTTAGTAGAAGACCCGAAAAGTGTTTTGTAAAGATTGAAAATACTGACACTGTAAATGCACTTTAGATGGTAAATCTAACTGTTTTATAGGCAAAAATTGGCTACATTTTGTTCACAGGTCCATTAATGGACACCTTTGTCAGGTAATGTAAAGAGTTTCAAAGGGGTTATGCTGGTATTTTAACGTAGTATTGAGTTCCCAATGCCAAGTTTAATTCAACTGAGTTCCACTTACTCACTTCCAGTTTGTTTTGCAACCTAAATTCTTAATTACATATATGAAATGCTTAGCAGAAGTTGCACATTCTGTATATGTAATTGATATTTAAATAACTTATTTTTGCTTCTTTTTTTTTTTTCATGTCATCTTGTAATTAGCTGTATTATATGAATAGCAATACCTTCCTGCGTAATGCATATTGCTTTAGCCAGTAAGGAGCGACAGTATGTACTGTAAAATATGTGTACAAATAATTTTATTTGGTTTTCATCTACCTAATGATTGTCCATACAGATTTGCCTGTGTATTGAAACAAAGTAATGTCCATAACTATTTGTCATTCTGAAATATAATAAACTGTTTCTTGCAATGACTGCGGCCTGCTGATTGCAACTATGCAGCTGTACCCAAAAAAGGCAAAGTAGTGGAAAGCTATGTGTAATCTATATACTGGCGTTGAGCCTGTCTGCTAAACTGTGACGCTCCACGCTGGACTGTTGAGATCTGTTTTAAATATATATTAAAACAAATAAAAAAACAAAGACCCAAGACTTGCACCATACTGAGCACATGTTGTTTTTAGAGAACTTGATTGTACCACAGAAAACTAATAAAGAGACAAGAGATCATCTGTTATCATGTTTGGAATTGGCAGATCTGAATATGTGGTTACTATAATGCCAAAGGCTCAGTTGGCAGAACTCGGTAAAAACAAGGAGCTTAGAAACATTGTCTTTTGTCTGGCTCATAATGCCTCATTTCAAAAACTATACACACATCAGCTCATGACCAAGACAACAAGATCCAAAGCAAATTTGTTCTGCAGGCTGTCTGTCTAGCCTTTGTTGCAGTGCAGCTGTTGACAGTGAAAGCACACTGAGGTTTTCCAGTCGTATTTATGTTGAGGAGTCACAAATGGGTACAGACCAGAGTGTAAACCCCAGTTTGGTTATGTTTTTCCCCTACAGATGACTGCACGCGTCATTTGGGAGTTGATTTTACTTGCATGGCTTTTATCTGGGCTCATATCTGGCTTTCTTCGGAGTGAAAACGGACAGCTAAACAAGCATTTCCTTCAAGATGGATAAGATCAAAAATATGTGATGGCTGCAAAAAACCCCTCCAAATAAGCAGCAACAGTTTAACAATCTCTTATAGTCCTTTATGCCTACCCAACTCAATGTCAGAAACAACAACTGCTCATTCAAACTGACATATTTCAGGGGGAAAGGATTACAGTGAACCTTGTCTGCGTTAGCTGATTTGCCATTATTCTGAACCACTTCTCCTTCTAAGCTTTTGAATGGATGCTGTATAACTTCATCATGGCACAGCCTATAATAAAAGATCCCTAAGATTCTGAGGGATTCTTGATACATCAATCCACCATACATAATATATACTCATTGGCCCTTTTATTAGGTACACATATCCAAGTGCTAGTTAACACATCTAACCAGGCACTTGCACAGGCAATTGCAAATCAATGTATTTAGGTGTGTAGTATTCAGAAATTGCTGCTCTACTGGGATTTTCCCACATAACCATCACGAGGTCCTAATAAGAGAAAATATCCAGTGAGCAGAGTTCTCTGGGTAAAAATGTCTTGTTTAGCTCAGAGGAGGATAGCCAGACTGCTTTGGGCTGATAAGTAGAAACTGTTGAAGTGCAGAACAGCATCTCTGAACAGACAACATGTGTAAGACCAACTGAGTGCCATTTCTGTCAGCTAAGATCAAGAAATCGAGGCCACAATTCACACAAGTTCCCCAAAAATTGGCTGATCGGATGATTCTTGATTTAAAGTAAACATGAAAGCATGGCTCTATCATGCCTTGTATCAACAGTTCAGGCTGCTGCTGGTGGTGTAATGGTGTAGGGCAGCGGTGGGGGAACTCCAGGCCTCAAGGGCCAGTGTCCTGCAGGTTTTAGATGTGTCCTTGGTCCAACACAGCTGGTTTAAATGGCTAAATTACGTCCCCAACATGTCTTGAAGTTCTCCAGAAGCCTGGTAATGAACTAATGATTTGATTCAGGTGTGTTGACCCAGGGCGATATATAAAATCTGCAGGACACCGGCCCCTTGAGGCCTGGAGTTCCCCACCCCTGGTGTAGGGAATACTTCCTTGGCACACTTTGAGCGTTTTGGTACTATTTTAGCATTCTTTAAAAGCCACACCCTACATGAGTATCATTGCTGACCACAGCGTACCCATCTTCTGATGGCTGCTTCCAGCACCGTAACGTGCTATTACACGAAGCTCAAATCATCTTAAACTGGTTTCTTGAACATGAGAATGAGTTGACTTCACTCTAATGGCCTCCACAGTCACCAGATCTCAATCCAGTAGAGCACCTCTGGAATGTGGTGGAGGATTCACATGATGGATGTGTAGCCGGCATATCTGCAACTGTGTGATGCTATTCTAAGGAGCTTGAAAATAAAGCAACTGGACTTCTTTAAGTTTTTTGAAAGTTCAAGAACCTTAAAGAAATCCAGTCGCTTTCTCTCCAAGCTCCTTAGACTACCACGACCTGGGTGACTGAGAACTTAGATGTGTGATTTCCTCATGTCAGTATAGACCAAAATCTCTGAGGAGTGTTTCAAGCTTTGGAATCTATGCCACAAAAAATTATCTGAAAAAGGGGTGCAAGTCAGAACTAGCAAGGTTTACTTAATAAAGTGGCCAACGAGCATAACTGGATCATTGTAGACTTTATCAATAGCATCAAAAGCAGGAAACTCTAGCAAATTTAGTCCCATGAGACCAAGAGGTGTCCTCATTACCCCAAGATTCTACAAAGTGCAGTGATACATTGAAATAAATGCAATACTTTAATCCATCATTACATTAGTTTGCACCGTTTATCCCACACAGGAGGTCGATATTGATTTAAATAACTCCACCACCACAAGGTTTGTGGTGCAAAAATGAAGTTCATTTTCTGTGCCTCTATTTTTCAAGCATTTACTAATTTGTATAGCTCACTCAAAGCTTTTAGGAGTCACAGTTTGGTTCACATCGATGCACAGTGCATCTGTGTTAAAGCACAAACTCAAAGAAACTTCAGTTGAACTACAGTCCCAAGATATTACTGACCAACACACAGGCACAACATGTCTTTATGGTAGTCTTTTAAAGTTAAGATGGCTAACTTAAAAGCAAACACATCTAAATTAACCACATCTGAAACATTTGCAGTGGCCTTGCAGAGTATGAGCTTCCTCTTGGTGCATGTGAGACTTGACACACATCAAAAGCAGAAGACTATTGGATTCATGTCCAGTAATTCTGATTAGACTATGCCGGACTACTGTAGTGTCCTTAGTGCTTTCTATACTGTAGTACAATGAAATAAACTCCTTATTTTTGTACCGAGCTTGCAATATTCTGTTCATTTCAGTGTTCTCACCAGTTTTTTTCCCCCTCTATTCCTCTTTATTACATTTGCCCTTTAGAGTCAAATTGTTTTCACAGCTACTGTGGCTACAGTGAGTATTGTAGCTGTCAGGGAAGTAGTTACTGTTTTGAATGGCCTCCTAAGTACAGGTGTAGTGTAATGGTGGGTTCTGGCTCTGCTGTGGAAAGCAGAGCTTCTAACAACAGGCCTGAGGGGGAAAGAGAAAGTTACGACACACGAGGGGTGAGCAGATAGACTTACTCGGTAGCTTCTTTTTAACATTTATCAGACCAATACTTCCTTATCATTTGGTGATAAGACAATTTAAAGCTTTTTCCGAGTAATGACCGTTTTATCAGAGAATACAAACTTTTCTGTTTTTCAAAGCCTTTTTATTTCAACATTTTCTGTAAACACAAATTACACAACTACGATTAATTTTTTTAAAAGCTGCTGCATGATAATTGAATCGTTTCCACCGATATCATATGAGAGTCCGCTCCCTGGCCTGTAGGCGACGCTGTTTTACGCAATCCAACCCAAATCCTGTGTGAAGTGGAAGTTTTTCTGATTTCCACGTTTAGTAATCTGACACCCAGACTCTGAGCAGAAGGATGGACCCTTAACTCGGCTGGGAGGACGGAAGGAAGGAGCAGTCATACAGCGAGCATAAACGAGCAGAAGCGAAACGCTGTACGCAAAAAAAACAGCCCCGTGGCTCCAGCAGCGGAGAAGATCTGGGTGCCAGCGCGTCTCCAGTTAACTGTCCGTCTCACTCAAATGATCTCAAAGCGACAAGTTTCACTTTCCACAGGCGAATGGGTGACTTTCCGCAGCGCTTTGTGAGGAGAAGAGGATGAAGAATTTCAACAGCAGTGCCCTTCACAGCCATAGCCAGTCTACCAACCACATTAGAGAGCGAAACAGCAGAAAGTACAGCTTACTCTCTGTTTTACCGTTGCGATTTTCTCTCCGAGGTTATGGGTTCTGCATGGCTACGCTGTTTCTCTTCTGTTTCGGCTCCCTTTTTTACCAGCTGAACGGAGGACCTCCTAAAATCCTGCTAGACATCAGACAGTATCTCGGTAAGAACTTTTCCTTTAAAAAAAAAAAAAAATTTTTTTTTTTTATGTTTTTTTTGAA
>VUQG01000214.1:0-32079 GCA_015106755.1 Etia nguti
CAGTCATAAAAAAAAAAAAAAAGAAAAAAAAAAGAAAGAGTGAGTGTAAACACAAAAAATTATTTTATATTATTTCATATATTTATATGCTTGAATATGCAGAAAATAGGTTTAAATGTTAAACAAATTTCTTTCAATCAGAGAATGTTGCATATAATTTAATTTTAGCTTAATGCAATGTGCATAAAATTAAAAGATTAAAACTAATTAGACAATTCTTAAAAAGAGACTTTTTCATTTGATCCGATTTTATATGATGGATTATGCATAAAAATAGAATTGGGCTGAAAGGTCTATTGCTTTATTACGTATTCAGGTTGTGTATCACGTTTTAAAAAAGTAACTAAGTAATAAAGTAACTAATTACTTTTGAAATAAGTAATCAGTAAAGCAACGGAATTACTTTCATGGATAAGTAATCAGTAATTAGTAACTAATTACTATTTTCAAGTAATTTGACCAACACTGGTTACGACTGTAGATGACCACTATGAGCAAGACAAATAGTAAATGCTAAATAAGTGATGTTTTGAGACCTTTTGTATTATTTTTTCACTTGTAGAACAGAATGATATTGAATAGAACGTATTTTTATTGTCATTACTATAGATATATTATGCAATATATATATAAAATTAACAATAATCATGCAACAGTACAACATGTAAACAAGCTATGCCCACTAATGATATTGTTGCTTTTTCCTGCTTCACTTTGAGGTATTTCAGGTTCCCCATAAATGAAGTTTATAAACCAGACATTTGTTTGTGGAAATGTAGGAATTTTTTCCTTTTCAGGGGCAGCAACTGCAACACAAAAGCCCACTGACCACTGGTTCAAAGATAAACACATTCAACGCACCAACAGCCACTGATGAACAAACAGAGGGCTTTAGAGCCAATAGCTGCAACACTACACATGCAAACACAGATTCTCAAAGAGTCATGAGTGTACCTCTGGTGGCTGCCATGGCTTTATTATAGTCACTGCCTTTTCAGAAGAGCAACTGAGATTCCAGTGGACAGGAGGTCCTGCCGTGAACAGTGATTTTTTTTAGCAGAACTTTAGGATGTAGTTACCCATTTAGGGTTAAGACTCCACAGAGTATTTACAGTTCCATATGCTTTATACCACGTTGATTTGTGGTGTCCACTAAATGCAAATCTACAAAGACGCATGCTTTTTTTCTGCTTTTAGTCCAATGGCAGACTCAACATGCATTCATGTGACAAACTTTGTTAAATTTTGGATTCAACCAAGCCTGATTAGGGCTTCTTCAGTCTGGAGACGAGTGTGTTTTGTTGTTTGGATATCCACAGACAACTATATTTTCCAGTGATAAACATCTGCTTTTGATAAAAAAAATTCAGTTCGCTGACACCATTCATTTAGTTTACAGTTGCAATAATAGATATAGTTACAACAATACAACTGTTTCTTCTTCAGCATATTCTTCAATAATGATATTTACTGTTCTAATATATGAATGCAATTTTAAGGGTATTCAGTGTTAAAGGTCACTCCTTTTTGCTAATGCCTGACATTCAGCCTATTCATCCTTTGTTTTCTTTTTAATCTGGGGCATTTTTACTTGCTTTACTTACTGCTTGTCAACACTTTAAGAATTATGATATTAATATTTTGTACTTTTTAAATCGTGTCTATTTCGAAGCCGTACTGTGTGGTTCCAGATGCATCATGACAGGCCTGAGTGTTTTCCCACCACCCCTGGTGCTGGCTTCGCTATCCATGCTGCAACAGTTGGCTGTCATCTTGGAAAGATGGCATGGTGCTGCAGTTGGTAGTGATATTCTAACCACAGATGTAAATGTGAGTGTGAGCGGTTGTGTGTGTCTCAGTGTTAGCCCTTTGATCGACTGTCGACCCCTACAGAGTGTACCCCGCCTTTCGCCCTATGTTAGCTCAGATATGCTCCAGCCCATCCACGACCCTTAAATAGTTACGTGGTTAATAAAAAGGACGGAGGGATGCATTTCAAATTACAAAAATCTTTCTTAAGAAGCATGACCATTAAATCCGATATCATTGAATTAACAGATGGCAGCTACACTTATGTATTTAGTTTCACTTTTCTTCTCTATGAATCCTCATTACTTGTATTTGTTTTAGTTGAGCAGGTGGTCTCTTCAGGGGGTTTCAAAGGCCTGCGGTATGACTGTTCATACTGCAGGCACTGTATTGTGTTTTATCTGATTTGGTTGTGCTCCAGTGCCGTCTGTCCTCACCTCCTTCTGGGAGTCCTCATTGACCCTTAGCTTTGTCTGACTTAACAGGAAAGGATCCATTTTCAGCGCGGTAATCTGTCTGTCAGTGTAAGAAGCTGGTGGCCTGTGTGTACGTGCATATATGGAGATTACAAGAGGAACACCACTTTGCTCAACATCTCTAAACCATCACTGGAGACAAAACTTCCCAGTCTTTAGTACCTCCTGTCCTCCCACCAACAAAGGACAACGCTTAGGACCACAAAGGTGTTTGCCAGGTTTTTGTGGACGCTCTTCACACTCCACTGCCTCTATAGAACACATTCCAGTGAGGGTGTTGGGTCAGCGCAGCCGCTGAAGGACACTCTGTGGTCTGCAGGCTGCGGTAATTTGTTTATTCTGATTAGGCCCAGGAATGTCAACTATGAAGAGACACTACAAGTCATGACAGCTTCGTTTGACACTTTTGGCAATCTGTCATTGACACTAGTGAGCAAGCAAAGCGAGCCACCACTCAATACAATCCCACTCCACTGTGTGGACAGGGAGAGAGTTTTAATCTCTGCACCATCTGGTTGGGTTCTTTAAAAAAAAAGAAGATGAAAGCACGTCTGTTTATCTACGTGATTTATCTCGTGTCTTTCTGCACCAACACATTCACTTTGCCCGAACTACAGTACAGCATTCGTATATGAAGATTTACACTCATGTTAAAGGTCTTATCATAAAAGGAGGCTTGTTGAAGCGAAGGTGAAAAAAAAAAAAGAGGGATGTACTGAGGGCTAAATTCTGAAGCCCCTTGTTTAAACCTTTGTCTATCATCACATCATTTTTGGATGACAAAGTCCAGCCTAAACGCACATTGAAAACATTAGTGCATCACATGCGCTTTTATTTAATCTTAGCAACACAACACTGACCACATGTTACAAAAGATGTTTAAATAAATCTGCAAAACTAGAAGTTAACGAGGTAAAAGCAAAGTTATCAAAGGCACATTTTTCCAGGGTTATTATTTTAACTTCTATGTTTTATGCTCAGCTTCAAAAAAACACCACTGTACTTCTGGCAGAGTGAAAACTGCAAAAAAAAAGAAAAGAAAAGAAAAGAAAAAAGCAGGAATGCTGCTTTACATGCACACCCATTAAATTCTACAATTTTAGTATGCTAATAAACATGTCAATTGTCATTTTACAAGTTCCAGATACACTTCATCTTCTCGCCGCGTGTACCTTTAGTAAATACTCCACAGTAGATTCTGTTTTTATAAGCTGGAAGTTATGAAATACATGTTCACACGGATCAGTTGGTGGAATCATTAATTTCATGCTTCATATCCAATCCAGACTCCTTCTTTTCTCTTAAGCCGAATTGATGAGAAACAGAAACTGGCTGGATTCTGTGGCTGTGTCATGTTGATGTCTGTGAAAAATATTTTGGATGTAACTCGTCCTAATGATCTGCTCTTTGTCGAAAGTTTAGAGGTCAGAATTCGATGAAAGCTATTGGACAAAAAAAAAAAACCTTTTACCTCAACTCGCTCGAGACGCTAGCTTAATATAAGCATTTACACCTTTGTGAATATGAACGAATCGCTTTGTGGTACCATATACTGAATGCTATGTACAGTATATATAGTGTAAATCTGTACTGTAAGAATCACTTGTAGCAAGTGTGCAAATGTGAATGTTATTCCCTCAGCTGTTCAGAGTCGCACATGCATCGGAATTAATGTCCTTGAATGATATTTGTCTTTTGTTTTTTACAGTCAGCAAAGGTAAGGTGATCACTCATATCGTGAACTTTGGCATGTATTAGTTGCTTCTTGGCCAAAAATACAAGGCAAATACATCTCAGTCCGGAATCTAATCCAATAATAACCTCACACGGTGAACTCCTAAAATAATCACACTCTGTCAAAAAAACAAGTGCATAATTGCCAGCAAATAACTGCAAGCCACCTTCCTAATTATTACAAACTGTATATCACCACTGGAATTTCAAGGTGGTCTTAAAAGTTCTTACAGTATCCATAATGCAGACAGGAATTCCGTATACACTGTACAAAAGATAGTTTCATGAGTACAGTTATGATAACAAAAAATAATACTAAAAACACAATATGTAACACAACCGTGATACTTATGGCGTGTGTTCTGTTAGCAACATTTTAATTAAAAATTACAAAAAAAAGTCACAAGTCTGTCCTGCAGTTTTAGAGTCTGTGCAGCTCTGTAGTAGCTGCTTTGTATTCAAAAAAACAAAACAAAAAAAAAAGTTCAAGTCCTCCACATTTATTGCAACACAGGTCCAGGAAAATAAATTGAAGTGCGACATTTTGTGTGAATATTCCCTACAAGCTGAGAAATTTACAATGTCTTCCTCATTTGTAACATCAAGCTTGTGAAATCGCTTGGGAACAGAAAATCAGTTCTGGTGCATCGCGCCTTGCTCTGCGCTCCTCCTCGTGCCGGCTTTTCCAGCTCAGTGTCGGGAAAGGTTACGAAGCAACGGCGGCGCAGGCTGAAGAAAAGATTCACTGGGTGACTCCCCTGTCCAGCGAAAATGAGATGAGACGAGAGTAGGAAAAAGGAAATGTCCCTCTAATGTGTAGAAGTTAAGAGTTCACAAGTTCAAAAGACTAGGAGAAGTCCAGTGGGCGGATCATCATGGCTGTGGCTCGAAGTGAGTAGCTGGGGCCCTTAAAGTAGTGCCACTTGATACCGTTCAGCTTCCCTATGTGTTGTCCTTGGTTAAAGTACATACCATTAAGGTTGGAAGGGCCACAGGCATCAAACCACCAACCTGGGAAAAAGACACAAACATATACGTATTATTAACATATGATACAAACCAGAGAATTATTCCTGTATTGTTGTGGCAGTGATAAAGTTACTTCAACTGCAGGCTTTGTGCTTTGTAAAGGTTGAAAGTTTCCCATGGCCTCACCCGCAAAGGCTTGGCATAAGTTCAGACACCGTTTCCTGCTATCTGCTGAATGTGTTGCTGTCAGTGGGTTCATCAGCATGCCAGTACCTGTTGCTGAACACTTTTGGGACCTTCTTCTATTTAAAGCAGTGCATGTATGTGCTTCAGTGGGACATAGGCCAGTGATAGGCATGGGAAACTTTTATTCCTCTCACAAGGTGACACATTTTATAATTTCTCGGAACTATATCGGTTAGATGAAGAAGGGGCGTTGCTGGATGTAGAGGATGGTTAGAATTTACACCAAACTCGGGCATGTTGAGTCTTTAAGAGGGCCTCTTTTATAGTTTTACCAAGTTTCTCAAGTACATGGGAAGAGCAGCCGATTTCTTCTTAAAGACTAAAACTGTGGAACAACTGGCAAATGTCTGCCGAGGAACTTCTGTATCTTTGGTAGCCTGAATCCTACTAGTAATCTTTCACAAGTACTTTTAATCTTTAATCATATATTTTATTGTCCCCCTTTAAACTCATTTATTTGAATGATACTTGATATAAAAAAATACTGCTACAACATGAGTCTTTTCCACTCTGTGACAGCGCTGGTGTCTGTGCCAAAAAGTTAGTACCAGCAGAACTCTACAAAATGGATGTGCCTAATGTTGGAACAGCCGGTGTCAGTGGTTGCTGGAATAGCTACAGGAAAAACAAAAAGAAATAAAAAACAAAACAATGGTTTGTTGACACAGCCCACAGATTTTGAATCCCATGATTTTCTTCCAATAAAAATGACAATGGAATCACTTTCAAAACTAATGATATGTAACGTTCTCAAATCTGCCAGAGCGTGAGCTGTTTTGTGAAAATGCACTAGCACAAGCATCACACTGGTGGGAAATTAAAATCAAATTTTGCCTGTTAAAGATTTGGAAACTGCAGATCATGCTTTACTTTCCTCTCACTTTAACTGCTGTAACTTATTTTCTATGTAGGAATTACACAGACTCTTATAGCCCTGGCCTCTCTTCTCCTACAAATGAATACAGAACTGAATATTAATTGATTATTAATTCTCCGTGTCACCAGTGCAGTGGGCGGAGAGCTTGAAGAGAAGGGGAGGCAAAACCTGGTATGGTGGAAATGTTTGGCACTAACAGTAGATCTTTAGACTCCTACTTTTTCAAAAACAAATTGGAAATAAAATTAAAAGCATCTTGGATACTTTTTCTTATCCTAGCTGAGATCATTCAAACAAATCTGGGTAAGAGGTCTTTTTTTATATTTATTTAAATACTATCAGTGATGCTTGCAATATAGTCATTCAGACAGTTTCTGCTCTTACTTTTAGACATTTGTTTAACAAGTATAATATCTCCTGGTTTGATCCTGGGAGAAAACATAAATTCCTTTGGGGTTGTGCCAAATCAAACATGCGGAGCTACCTGCCGTGGTGATCCTTTGCGAATTAAGGGAAAAGCTGTAGCATTTCTATTTGATTTGATGGTAAAGTAAGATGCTGTTTATGTTATACTTTCATCTGCACTCTTAATAATTCACTTCTCACTTGTTTCTGTGTGCTTTACATCTGTTTAATTCTCCGATTCTGAAAAACAGGAATTCATTAATTTCTAGTTTATGTCATCCTATCTGCCACTGATCAATTCTTATACCTGAATCCCTGAACACACACGGGAACACAGTCAGATATAGATCCTATGGAGGAACGGAATGTGTCAGTCACATGGTGACAAATGGCACTTCTCCCTTCTGGCGGACCTGAATACCACAGTGCACAACAGCATGACATTTCACTGAGACCCGTCAGTAATCAGGAGCAGAATTTTGCCCTTGTTGCTGGCACACATCACACAGATATAAGTTTCACATTGATTGCTGCTTCATCCTAGGACAAATGGCTAACCTGGCATGGAAACCAGTAGACGCCTTTTTATATTTCCACTGCTGCATGTCATTTCAGGTGCAAGTGCCAGTGGGAAGTGAAATTGCACTTGTGGTGGTGCAATTTCACTTCCCACAAGAAATTCAGTGAAGAGAAGGTTAAAGCCGGCTATTTTCGGCTATTTTCTGAGCTCAAGAATAAAAAGTATAATTAAGCAAAATGGTTGCTTAAAGTGGCAGGAAACTCATTAAGCATCTCAGCAGTTCTGACAATGCAATGTCCAAAATCCCCATGTAGAGCTAAGCAGAAAACAGCTTGTCCTTCTGCACTGAACTTTGGAAATTTTGCAAGTAAGAGAGAGATATTTTCAACCCAGCACTTGGTGGAGAACAAAACAGAGATACGAAGACCAAGAAAGACTATGAAAATCACACACACAAACACACAAAGCGAAATGAAAAGGCCAGTGTTTTTTTTTTTTTACACTTAATATATCAGGACTAAACGTACTATATAAATAACAACTGAGACAAAATGAGTCTTTAAACTGAAAAACATATTTTTTTGCAATGCCTTTTTTTAAAATTCTGCTTTATTTTATTGAGATTGCATTCTTTCCTCCAATAAAGCAAATGTGGACCACTTGCCATCTTTTACAGTAGTTGCTGATATACTGCAGACCACACAACTGCTGCCATACACATAAACATTTAGTGTGCACATCTCAATCCTTTGGGATTAATGATTAGTGGCCTCCCGGTTTCCAGCCCACAGCTTTTTACGAACTTGTAAAATATTTGAGGATGTTTTCCTTTGCAAGCACTGCAGTTTGTTCTCATGATAAAAGGTCTCCTCCTTACTCCCGATGTCTGAGCGTCATCCCTACTGTATGCTCTGGAGCTGGGTAAATATATATATTATGTGTGTCCGTACTGTATCCTCCTCTGTATTCTTAGCACGGCACGCTGTGGTTGTCCTCATAAAGGTAGCAGAGAAATATTTTCCCCTTGTATATTCAAGGTACTGACGTCATTCGATGTCAGACTTGCTCTTATAAATGCAGGAAATAAATCAAATGATATACCACATACAGTACCACTAACTCAGCGCTGGGTTCAGCTCAGCCTTGAATCAGGCTACATGTTGTCATGCTTCTCATTTGTGGCTGGCCATAGGCAGGCCATGAATCAAGCAGAGCAGGGTGTTGATCATTGATCAATTCCAAGTTCCCTGTAACCCACTGCATTTAGAATGACCTAAGAGGTAATTCTGATCTTAAATTTGCATTTAGAAAATCCTTGATTGGTACCAGGTCAGGAATCCACAGCAACACAGCTTCTACGAAGTGACATCAAGGGTCAGCGGGCTCCACTTACACAGCATGAGAAGCAGAGACGTTTTAAATCTCTCTGACACTTGGTGCCGCGCCCAGGGATTTTTATATTGTGCTTGTTTCCAACCTCAGTGTTATACATGTGGGAGTGGATGCAGAATATAGACTAATAGGTACAGATAGCTCTTTAATTGGCCACATTTGCAGAACGAGGAGGTTTGTGATCACAGTGACCCGAGCTTATGACTGTGCAGTGAACGTTGTGGTTATGGAATAGTTATAGTTCTGCATCACGTCCTCATAAAAGTGCATTGTGTCCTGAGCGCTACGTAAGAAAAGCGATACTTCTACCTCTTCCACATTATCCTTTGGGGTCTTTTTGTAATTGTTGAAATTGTGGTCATGATAACGTTGACATTTACAAGGCAATCTGGTGAGACGGGGAATGTGACAACATTACGAAGAACAAAGCCCGACGGAGCAAGAAACCCAAAATGACAACACAAGAGTTTTAAACAAACCCTTAGTGAAGCCAAACAATTTTGGCTATGAAAAAACAAACAACTTTGATAGTGTGTGCCCAAACTAAATAGGACCAAGCTCTACACAAACATCGCAGACCCATTCAGCAATTAAAGAGTCAGTCATTTCTCCCAGGAGGGCCCAAAAATGAGCTGAGACACACGCGGATCCAAGACCGGACTCATATTTTCCAGGTGACTTCAAATGAATATGTTTAAACTAGCAGCATTTTTGAGACATCAGAGATTTGATTATCTGATCGCTCTTCTTTCTGCGCTTGTTAGACTACATGTGTAACTACAATGTTACAACCACTGCCTGAATCCACTTACCACCAGTTAGCATGAGAGCGCATTTGCACATGCAGTTGTCGTTGTCCATGTCCTTGGTACTGAAGTCTGCTCCGTGGATTACTAGACTGCTCTGTCTGCCAGCAGTCCCACTGTGGCTTTTCAGGAACAGCCTGAAAAACATCAGGAGGAAGAAAAGGAGTGAGTCAGGACTCGAAAACATGTACGCGGGAGGAAGTGGGGGAGAGAAGTACGGTGAACATTGAAGGCAATAAAAGCACCAAGAAGACATAACGTGGTGCAGGAAATATCTCCTGAGAGATATTTATTTTTTTGTTGTGATTGAGTACATGGGGAACACCTGGAACAACATTAAGAACTGGGTTGAGAGAATCTAAAATAAAGAATGAAAGACAGAGTGTATGAAAGAATTACAGACAAAAGTGTGAGTGAGACAGAATGTCTGGGAATCGCGTGTCAGCCTGTAGAGCCAGTGAACGCTGATTTACACCGCAACAACAGGCTAAATCATTAAATGCAGACCTGTAACAGCTACCTGCAGTATAAGAGGAATAAATAACCTGTTTAACAAATCATTTATCCATAGCTGGACAGACAGGGAACAATCTCAGTGGATCTTTGGTGTCTCGGCACACAATATTTCTTCCCTGGCTTCTTGTGTCAGGTACATAGTCCTTGGACTTGTTCTGTTCATGATGTATAATGATACATTTTTGTCATGAAACCAAACATGCCTGTCAGTTTTCCTACCAATACCAAGTTCCAATGTAACGCCACTACTACAATTATTACTAGTAATAGTAATACTCCAGGTAAAGGTCTAAGAAATTAAAAATCTATTTTTCAAGACTGAAAATGAGAAGATGGTTCTGTACTACTGGAATGAAATAAGAATGAAGTATTTCACCTGTAAGTGCACTAGATTGGGTGGCATGGTGGAGCGGTGGTTAGCGCCTCCTTGGCACAGCAATAAGGCCTTTCATTGTGGAGTTTACATGTTCTCTCTGTGCCTGTGTGGGTTCTATCTGAGTACTCTGGCTTCTTCCCACAATCCAAATATATACATGGAGTTACATTGAAAGGCGATTCTAAATTGGCCAGAGGTGTGAATGTCAGTGCAAATGCTTGTCTGTCTCTCTGCATTAACCCTGTGATAGACTGTCCTGTACAGATTGCAACCCACCTCTTGCCCTGTGTCAGCTGGGACAGACTCAAGCACCCCTACATGACCCTGATTTGGAAAAGATAGATTGGATAGATAACACTTAATTGAAAACAAAGTTTTAGTTGTGGAATTCTTGCACTGAATTTTTAAAAATAGCTACATAAAACCAGTAACTAATAGTTATCAATGTGCTTCTGAATCAATTTAGGGATTTACTTTCAGTAGCACTACTATTCGTAAACATTCATCTACTCATATGTTGACTACTTTTTCTAGTTTATTCTAAATTAACTCCAAATGGCACATAAAGAAGGTATGATGCTACCTTTCTTGCTTTATCCCTGTAAACACAGCCTTAAATGTTTCTTAATTAGCTTTTTTTCTCTCGATTAACTCATTAAGTCTAATTTTAGCAAAGTAATAGATGTGCAAGTTTACTAAACTTCTAGTTAAGAGAAAAAAAATCAACAGAGGTTTTTCAAAACAGGCTGAGTTCATTTAGGTGCATCTATTTACTTTTTTCGCTAACTTTCGTTTTCCATTGCAGTGCATGAAATCCAAAGTGCATCATTTTCACTGGCATGTAAAGCATCTGCAATCATACGCTTACTTAACCTTATAAGCTTCTGTTTAAACTTATACAAGTGTATTTTAGGTATACTTTCTTTAGGCCTCTAGAGCAGAGCTTGGTAAATATCCTTTCAATTTACATGGTGAAGAGATGCTATTGAAATTGCATGTTGGAAACAGCATGTTTAGGAGACTGATGAGCCATCACTAGGATGAATTCCTTCACACACTCAATGCACAGAGCACAAGCTGAAAACTAATATGAAGGCTGGAAGCAGATTTCTCCTGGGTGTGGCCCACTGTGAATTCAATCCTGGTGTGAGTGATATGTGCTGCATGGGGATATGACAATTCCTGCACCCATTGGACAGAACACGCCTTCTCTTATCCTGCCATATCGCAGATTTACTTTTTTTCTCCATGGATACCTTTGTTTTTCTCACGCTCTCAGTTTCACTTTCTTCCCAGCAGAAGAAATTGCACATCCAAAGATCAGGATCGCATCACCAAGCCAGTGAGGTCTCCATCATCATCATTATTATTATTATTGTTATTATTATTAAGTACGGTTCACTCCCAAACAAAGTAATTGCTTGAGATTATTTTATCGACAACAGGGGAGTGTGGGCGTGTTGTGAACCTTCCATCCACTTTGAGTTTTCCGATGAGAAAGTAATAAATGCAAAATGCAGTAATTTATGTTTTAAGCAAACTCACCCGAAACCTTTTTGAGGCTTGTAGCTCTGAGGCATCAGGTTGTACATCTCAAAGAACCAGACTGATAGGCTTCCCAGGAAAGAAAGTCATTCAACGTGAAAGACTCCTGTATTTAGACAGCTGTGTAAACGGGCGATTTGTGCACCAGGGTAAAAAGTATGTCCGCTAGTCACAGAGGGGAATTCACTAAGCCACTAAACCAGAAGGCACAATCCTACAACATAAGGGTGAGTCATGTTTCTAATCAGTGACAGCAATGACCACTGGACACGGCAAGTTTTAATAAGGGCCAGTTACAATTATGCAAGCAGTAAAGTGTCTAAATGTGCGGGTTCCTGTATGGGTGTCCAAAACTTAATCAGTGACACATTGGAGTATTATCTGGTGTCTAAAAGGCAACAGATGTTTTTGGAGATATTTTTCAGCTCAAAGTAAACTCATCCCAAAGCACTGCCTCACTTACATGTAGAATGACTTCCATCAGCTAATTCCTGACCCCGACAAATACAGCATTCAATGTCAAGGATGTGGTCTGCTAACGCTCTGATAAAGGACAGACTGTGCTTCACATTTACTCTCTCTGTTTTCTTTAGCTCTTTACGATCTGTGTTGCACTGATGAATCGCCAAAGCAGATCTTCAAGAAGTCTTTTCGACATGACGCTTTGACAAACTGCTCGGAGTATTCTGTGGCTGTGTTTACCAGCTACGCTGCACATTTAAAAGAACGAAAACCCCTAATACGACTGACATCTGCAGTTTTTCCTGTCAGATTCCATTAAGCACTCAAATGGTAAGTGGGATAATCCAAAGAGGGGCCAAGTTATGAATACAAGAGGAACAGATGCCTTTCCCAAAGCCTGTTTAGAATTAGACAAAGAAAAAGACCTTGGCAGATATGGCATCTTCCTGTTAATGAAATGTATCAAAGGACAGACATCTGCTCAGCCAGACTGGAAACTAAAAAGGCAATACACGCTAATCTGATCTGGCGTTAAAGAAACTTAGTAATGCAATTCGTCAAGGTACATTAGTAAAAAAATAATTTTGGAATTATTTGGTTGTCTTAGTGACAGGGAAAGGAGTTATGTGTCATCTCAGGTCTCTAACATCCACTGGAAATGTTGGGTGTTTCTGATGTTCTAAAGTTACAGTGTGTAAAATACTGCTAGATGTCAATAGATTGCAGATTGCAGTCAACTGAGTTTTGCTTTCTTACCCCTCCCAATTGAAGTGCATAATCCTAGCTATGGTAACAACTCTGGCTGCCATTCATCTGTAGTGAGTGTAAGCTGTTAGTTCACTACTTACCTCAGCAATGTGTTGTGATTCCTGTCTATTTACTCTACAGCATGTGGCTGTAAAACCTTCTCACTTGTATCCAATGACAGGAATACTGAGGTGAATACTGAGTTGTTGAGGAAATCCTGAACTTTTCTGTGGGTAAGCGCTGCTGTTAGCCTCTGTTAGCCTCTGTTAGCTGGCGTAATAAAACTTTCTTTGAAGTGGATCAAACATAGTTGGACTTGGTAACTTAGCAAGTAAAGTCTTACACAATGTGACAATGTAATCCAACTGTTTATCTGAGGGAAAATGTGACTTTTAGGACACTTAATTAAGGTTAATATTAGCTGGCATGATGTTTGCTTATAACCAACTGCTGTTGGAGACTGGAGGGTCGCACACAAAGTCCTGTGCTATCTGCTGACAATAAGTAATTCAATATCCTGACAATATCAGGAATAAATAAACATATTTTGTGGATATTTTCATGTTTTAGAGCCCTGACTTTAGTTTAGAAGAAGAGTCTTAAAAAATTGGGAGAGGATGACATTTTTTCCAGATGCCGCTAATGTTTACTTTGCGCTCTAACTTCTTTGGTGAAGGAGACCCCTTCTCAGATTATAAATGAACTTTCATATCTTGAGTCTGAAGGTGCCAACATGAAGTAAAGTTCTGCTAAATAACTGCTCATCGATAACATTAACCAGCTGGCCTAAGCCTAGTTTGAGATGATGTAAAATGAGGAAAAGCTAGGCCTACTATAAATATGTTCTAAATTTGATCACTTTAGGCCAAATCCACTTTTTAAACCTTAAAAAGAAAAAAGAAAAACTGAAAGAGATGTGAAAACAGAAACCGTAATAAGAGTTTCTGAAAAAGACAGAAATATCCAAGTTCGGTGCCACAAAAAAGTGCACTAAGCCATATTATATTAGGGGCAAATGCAAATGTTTCAGAAAGACACATCAAGGCACAAATAAACCTGCATAAGGAAACACAACTAAGATAAAATGAGTTTTTATGTGTGTTATTTGGGTGAGCTGAACCCTTAAACCCTTGGATACAGATTTGGTTTCAGTCATAATGAGTCTACGCTCTAGAGTATTACAGCTGCAAACTGTGTACGTGGGAAATCATTTGTAGCAGTGTAAGGTGAGCTATCCGATGACACTAATATGTTTATCTGAGACTACTTCCAAGTGAAACTAGGTTACAGTGATTGACATTTTATCAGACTGTAACCTAAAACACAGTCATTAACATCATTAAGAAGAACAATGAAGGCCTTGCACTTTTTATTTTTATTTTTAAAGTTTAGGCTAAAATTTAGCACAAAAGCTGCAATAATTAACATAAACTACACTTTATATGTGTAGAAATCTGTTTCATTTAAAGTAGTAAAGTGTTCATAAGTGACCCCTTAAAGCTGTTTTTTCCCAGACTTAGCGGATTACAGCTGAATAAGTGGGATTCATGTGGGGTCCTAGATCTGCGAACACGTTGCCTCTTTGAACTCTTTTTTTTTTAGCTGACATGTTCTATTTCTCAACACACTGTGTTACTCTGAACTGGGAGAACATTTCTGTCATATTGTAACTTCATAGAAGAGTTATTCTGGGAAGGTTTGGGTCAAGTCCTGAAGCAGTACTTCTAATGGAATGTATGGCACACTAAAGTTCAGGCTGCTCTTTGAAGAAAATGCCAGAGATAAAGTACGGATGGTGGCTAAGCATGCTTGTTTTTTTCCCATCTACTTATAGGCAACTACCCTGTCAGCTGAGAGTCCTGCATTAGCCTCTGCACCTTAAGCCACTACAGAGGTTAATCACTCTGACTGAGGGCTGGCTTCCTACCACAGAGCCACAGAGGTATCTGGCTGGCTACTCTCTTGTCAATGGGTGTCATATAGCTCCACTGAGAAAAACATCCAGCTAGGCATTTGTCATAGTGCTTATAATTTGGCAATATACTTTATAATTTACATTGTTGTGTGGAGTATGGCCAATGCCATATCCATCTTATTCATGCCTATTAAAATATGCAGACCTATCATGTTTACTGTCACACATACTGACCCTGGATTTTCCCCCATCTGACCCAGAAAATTCTTAGCATTGATAGACAAAAGTACAATCAGTTTTATGTTGCATATCTGCAAGCTGCGAACCCTTGATAATCAGAATCTGTCTAACTTGAAACTTGCAGGGATGGGATTCAATTAGCTCCAACTTAAGGTATCTGTGATAATCTCAGAGTGAGTCTTGGATAAAAAGGAAGGTAATCATATTTTGCAACTCAAATCTCTGCCAGTTTCTTTGCTAAATCTCCAAATGAAAAACATCTAAACGAGATCTGATTCTACAGGGACCTTAGTCATTACCGTATGGAGAAATCACTGGATTTTAGGAACTTGGCTTTCTCAATGGGGAATCTGAATAAAGATGTAATGGCCCGTTAAAAAAATAAACATACTGCATAATCCTCTAGCTGCGAGATTTTGAACACGCATACTAAAGATTTTTCCATGTAAACCTCAACTTGTGTCTTTGCATATACTGAACTGCTGTAAAGGTTTCTATCTCAAACAATTTTGGAAACGACTGCTTTACAAAGTACAAAGTACGTCTGTGGATTTTTAGATGTGCATTATTATTTTAGGATGCATTAAATTCAGTGACTCATATTGCTTCCCCTGTGCTTAATGAAATAATTACATGAAACCAAAGATCACAGAGATTCACTCAGGCTATGATATAAAGTACTGCACAAAAAGTCTGAACCACGCCTCATTGCTTTACATTTTGCTAGCAAAATGGGAAGTTGGCGTCGTTATTGAAACATATGCAAACCTATCTATAAATATAATCTAAGTAGAAGAAAGGGATCATGGTAAAAATAAAGCTATTGCCAATCAGATGCTTTCCAGATGTCATTGAATGCTGGATCAACATCTGATGGTACTTCTTTGCATTCATAATTCCATCAGTTTTGGCAAGATTCCCAACAGCACAGATGAAAATGCAACCCCAAAGCATAACAGAGCCACCACCATGTTTTACAGAAGACCTCACTGGTGTACTCTCCTGACCTCCTCTGTACTTACTGACAATGGTTTGAGCCAAAGGTTTCAAAATTTCATCACTCCATAAGAAATGCTGCCACTGATTTTCAGTGCAGTTCTTTTGATATTTGGCATACATCAGGCTTTTCTCTTCATTTCCTTTGCCTTAAGAAGGGCTTTTTAACAGCTCCCATTTAAGGGCAATCTCCTGGGACAACTATGATCTTTATTTAGTTCAGTGAAACTATAACCCTCCAGCAATCAGTCTGACAAAAAATATGGTTATACACATTGTGAAAATATGATTATGCTGGCTATTCTTGTGAGTTTCCAGTGCAGTTAACTTTCTGTGAATATCCTGTATTTGTCAGTTTTCTGTGTTATTCCTTTGTTCCTGCTAATTGTGTTCACAGCTGTCCTGCAAGCTTTTCTACCTTCTTATTTATGCCCTTGGATACCACTTGCAGGTGTGTCTCTGTTTCCTTTGCTGGCTAAGATTCATGATAATAATAACGATTTATTAAATTTCAAAGAAAAACTATTGTAAAAGCATCATAAAACAACAGCAAATTTCATTCTGTAGATTTTGCCCCCTTTGAATCTTTGTTGTTTTTGTTTATTCCATTTAAATTTTCATAATAAGTCATTTTTAATTCTTTTTTTCATTACTTTGCTATTTTACTTTCATAATCATACTGAACAACCATGTTTTTTGGTCTCTTCTATTAATATTGACAATGCAGAGCCATTCCATGAAACAACAAAACTTTGACAAATGACAGTAATTAACTGATTGTGTTCATCTGATGGCTACAGTTAGAACAATATTTGGAGGCCATGAAGTTATATTTGATTTGACTATTTTCTTTTCTGCAACCCATGCTGTGGCACAGCAAGCAGATTAGATATGATGATAGGGAACTTTTTTCAGCTGTTTATAAGGAAAGTAACCTCTGCAATTATGGTGACTTGAGTCACAATGAAGCAAAAAACCAAAATAGACCTATAGAGTTTTCCACTGAACCACAAATCAAGCTTATACGATTGTGAAATGAGCTCACTTTACAATCATGTAGCTTTGTGGTTCAGCAGCAAACTCTATAGGTCTAGTGAAATTAAACGCCTGTCAAAGTGTTAAGATGTGTTTATGATTAAAACAACCTTGCTGATCTCAGCTGTCTCTGTGCAGATACTGTGTAGATTTCTTTCTTTTTTTCATGAGCTGTTTCTGCATTGATGCGGTTCTCCTGCTCTCGCCATATTATCGCTTGTGATTTATGGGAGAAAAAACGTTTCGAGGGCATGACTGCTTAATACGGCCTTCAGTGCACTCAAGAATACATGCAAACAGTGCGTTCATCTATGACCATCGTATTAAGAACACCTTGCTAGTAACGGATTGGACCTCCTTTCTTCCTCAGAAGTGCCTCAGTTCTTCATGGCGTAGCTTCAACAAGGTGCTGAGAACACTCCTCAGAGATTTCTACATGATGGCATCACACAGTTGCTGCAGATTTCTCATCTATGATGTGAATCGTCTGTTCCACCACATCTCAGTTTGCACTCGATTGAAATCTAGTGAACTAAGTACATTTATTGTCAAGTTCAAAAAACCAGTTTGAGATGATCAACTTTGTGACATGGGATGATATTCTTTTGGAAGCAGTAGACTGTAGCCTTAAAGGGATGGACATGGTCAGCAACAAAACTTAGGTAGGCTATGGTGTTTAAACGATGTGCACTTGGCACGATAAGGGCCAAATGTGCCAAGAAAATAACACATACTCACATGACCACCATCAGCCTGAACTGCTGGTACAAGGCAGAGTGGATCGATGCTTTCAGGTTGTTTACCCAGCCAATCTGAATGTCTAAATCCTTAGACCAATTTTAGTGAGCCAGTGTGAACTGTAGCCTCAGTTTTCTGTTCTTAGCAGACAGAATTGGCATCCGATGTGATCTTCTGCTGCTGTAGCCCATCTGCTTCAAGGTTCAATGTGGTTTCAGGGATGTCTTTTTGCATATTTTGGCTATAACAAATGGCTTTTTGAGTTTCTGCTGCCTTCCTACCAGCTTGACGCAGTCTGGCCATTCTCCTATGACCTCTGACATCAACAGGCAATATTTTGACTTCTTCAAACCATTCTCTGTAAACCCCAGAGATGGTTGTGTGGGAAAATTCCAGTAGATGAGTAAGGATGAGTAAACAGTCAGACCCGCCTGTCTGGCACCACCAACCATGCCACGTTCAAAGTCATTTTAATCACGTTTCTTCTCTGTTCTGATACTCGGTTTGAACTTCAGTAGGTTGTCTTGACTATGCCCGCATGCATAAATACTTTGAGTTGATGTCATGTGATTGGCTGATTTGAAAAAAACAAATCATGTCAGTTTAAAAGGTAAATACTTTGAGTCTGTCTTTTAACTTCCAGTACCAGCATTTGACATTTGACAAATCAATTACCCAAATTATTTGTTTCATTTGACTATTACTAATGCGCTGTTTTAACAGTTTTATTGTAGTGGGCAAACCCCACAAAAATCCGATGACCGAGTAAAGATAAATAGCAGGTCCAAATTTTTACAGCACTTGTAATAAATGTGACATATATGCTGTGTACATGATTTCATCTGCAAAGGATTAGGACCCAATATTTCACAAAGAAATAATTGCACACCTCCCTCCCTCTCAACAAGTTGAGTGGTTTGTGCTTCACAGTATACGTAGATGAAACGAGACGCTGGCAGCAGGACAAGCATTTTCTGGCGAGCAATTCTCAGTATTGTTTATGATAAATGGTGAGTCGTGCGCAGTGGTGGACCTAGATTATAATTCTGCCTTCTTTCCAAGTGGTGCTTGTGTTCACAGCCTTGTTTTCTTTAGTGCTTAGAGTGTGCATGCTCGTGAAAGATAGAAAGAAAGAAAGCAAGAAACACGCTGACTGACTGTACAGTATAAGGTCTTTATAAATGTTTGTCTGACTAGTGCTGGCGCAGTCAGTATTCCAGTAAATTGCCTCAGATGAAAGAAAATATTTTAAAAACCAGCTAGAACACAGGCCCTATCACTTGCTATTGCTTTTAAAGTTTTAAAGCAACATAAATGCAGTCTGGCGAACTTGCAGATTCTTTTAAATTTAAGAGGAAGTAGGTGCCAAAGCAGAAGAAAAAAAAACCAAAACAGAATGTGGCAATACCGGTTTGTTTGGGACTGGCCATCTGGTTTGTTTTGGCCCGTGTTTCAGAGCAGCAATGAGTGATTATCATACCACAACTAGTTTTCGAGAACATATCTATTTATAGAGACCTGCATGTCTCCTTAGCAGTATGAAACCGAATTTAAAACAGCCTGGATTGGCCGGGGATGCCCTTTGCCTGCTGCAGTGTGACAAAAACAACAGTTTTTACATAAAAACTTAAGAAATGACTGTTAAAATATGTGTGAAACACAGCAAAGGGAATTAGGGTGTTAAAAAAATAGATGCGTTTGTTTGTGTAAAAATGAGTGTGAATGAAATGCATGTAGATCTGTAGGATGGTGTTTGGCTTTTGAACATTTTCATAAAGTTCTTAGTTTCACAATAAAGTACATATTGATCAATACGTTTGGCCTGCACTTCACATATCTGTGAACCACAGCCAAGAAATAAAGACCGAAAGCAACCAGAGTTGGAGTGTCATTCGTTCCTCACATTTTGAGTGCTCAAAACTTCAACTCATAACAAAAAAACCCAAAAAACAACTTGTTCTCTTCTGCCCAAATGAAATCCATTCTCCAGCCCCTTAGAGAAAACACACAGCCCACTCCAGGTACAAGCTCCTCAAGACAGAAAATTTGTAAAGTGAAACCCCTGTCATCGCAGGACTATTCTGAAAATTAGATATGGCAAAAGGCCTACCGGCCTTGCTGCTGCAGGGAAACACTTGAAGCCTGAATTCTTTGATGGAGCTCTGGACGGATTGTGGTAAAGGCTTTCAACCACAGAATCTTGTTCCTTAGTGCATTATTCAAAGATGAACACAAGTCACTTTGAAACTAAAGGGACTTCTTATCACAGAGAACCAGCCATCCAGTGAATTAGAGATGTCAGACCTTCGCCTCTGAAGCCAGCAATTGCTTGGAACTCTGGAATTTGCATCAGTTTTCCACATCTAAGTGGGCCAAGCATCTGCCATAGTTTGAGGCCTGTTATCATTAACCCCCTCAAAAGAAAACAGAAACCTTTGCCCTGCAACACGCAAGGACAAAGCATCCATCAAATCAAAGTACAGTTTGCAATGAAGAGACGATGACAAGGAATACATTTGGGCTGGAAGGAATTTGCTACGAGACAAACCTCACCACAGACTTATATAACAGGAAAGACATGATTGAGGTGTCTGGAAAGCTCGGTTACAATTCATGGTTATAATCTTAACACTTTTGAACATTTTTTCTTACCACTAAAGTATTATTTTCCGGTGTCATTTCTTTTTTTCCTCACCTTATTTCAGATATATGCTATAGATACAGTCTCAGAATGTCCAGATGTGCAATGATGAAGGCAAGAAAAGTTGAAGAGAAGACCAAATGTTTGTCTACACTTTGAGATGTCCGTGGCTCAGGAGGCAGGTTGATCCTCGGCTCCTTCAGCCTGCAAGTCTAAGTGCCCTTGGGCTAAATCCCGAACGCACACTAAACACCCTATTGTGTTGTGTGATAGTTGAGTTCTAAAAGCAGTTACTGTTTACACAACAGCCGTTTCAATCATTCATTTCACGGCTGTGTGATGGAACAAATATACTTCGCTCTTAATCAATTCTGTCCACACAGGCTGCGTAATAGCTTTCATTTGACTCACTCTGTGTACGTAACCGTGACTCAAAACATATTTTTATGCTTTAAGTCTGTTTGCTTCCATATTACGTGAATAATTTTGATTGTTTGTTGGGCTTTGAACACTGCCAAGACTTGACTGACACTCTGCTGTGTTTGGACTGAACTGTGTCAACATTGTGTAAAAGCCTAGAACTATGGCAGTGGCTTTGAAGCTGTAATGAGACACAGCAGTGCATTGGGCAAAGCGCTAGTGACATCATGATAACACGTCAACAGTGACAAAGCTAACAGGCTAATGTTCATCATGCTGACAAAGTAATATTTGCTAATTGCCACTAAACACAAAGTACGAGTGTTTGGAAAAGCACTGGTTTTGGTGGTATTTGTTCTCAGCTAAAGAGCTGGCCTGAGGGTGTTGCCACACTGAAGGTGAAGTTATGTGTGTGAAGAGAGACTTCAATGTTAAACTGCCTTTGAACTGACAGTCACACTTATAAGGCAGGGCCGCTAATCATGCGCAGTTTTAACATCACTCGGGCTTTATTCACTAGCTTTGTGTTAGCATTCTGCCTATAAATAAGCTACATTCTATCTCAAGGCCACAAGACATCAAGACAAAATGTTCCTTTTTGTCTTGATGTCTATAAACACTTTAGTGATCAGTTTATGTCCTCAATCACTCGTTTTGTGTCATATTCAGTAAAACATGAAGTCTATTTTGCAATTTGTAGTCATACCATGCGATTCAAAGTCAAACAACCCTCCTTGTGTCATCCGTTTGTTTGCAACCAAGATGGCAATTGCAGAAACTTTCAACTTGAGTCTTCAAAATGGGACTTCAGAAACTTGTAGGTAACCTCACAGAAGCTCGACCATCTTTTATAGTGCTTATGGTACAGATGTTGGCACAGACCGAGTGTTGTGTTGCAGTACAGTACAGTTGTTTCTGTCCTGGATGCAGTTGGCACTTTACCATCATGCTATGTCCTTTTTTGCAATAAAATATGACTACGGTAACGTGTTACTTTGTAGCTGGCTACACCCAACACTGGTAACATGGCGATAATAAGCAAATACTGGCCAGAAAACGCAATAATCCCCCACTTTGTCTGCTATTACCTGTAGTTTTGCTTCTCACTGCCTATTTGGAAGCGATCGTACAGTGAAAAGGCTTGAAGCCCATCCCAGTCGGTCAGTTCTACACGCAGGGCATACTGCCTCTGGGCGGTCAGCTGGTAAACGTACTCATTTCCCAACCAATGCTCTGCAGACACGATCCCAAAACCCTGCAATGAAAAAAAGAAAAATTCAGTAATCAGCATGTAAATACCACTGACAATGCTTTTTGTAAATCATAAACTTGAGATTATTCATTGCTCATCCCATCACTTTTCCCTTGGACGATAACATCTTCACACTAGAGGATTATGGCATGAATGGGAAGGAATTTTCTAATTTACTTTTTCTTTTTTGTCAATCAGCAATTAGATCAGAACAAACTGTCTCTGATAATAAATACTGTGGTTGTTTATCCACCAGCAGAAATGTTCTTGTACTGCTGTAGCGTCCTACCCCAAAAAGATAAGACTTCCACTATATATTAGACATATTTTATTCATGTTTCTTGAGCATGCTTTTGGCTCAGTCTTTAACTTGGATGGACTTACCTATCTATAAAAGTACAAAAATCGATACCAGCTGAATTAGAAGCACACCTTTTTTCCATTTCTGTCTTCCACTCAAGTCACACATGTTTAAGTCATTATTACTTAAAGAATTCTTTCCCAAAACATACACCGCATGCACGGACACTCCTTCAAACAAACTGCAAAAGTTTGTATTTGATCACAGTGGCTCCCGGTCACAGGCAAAGTGCTTCTGACAGCAGCGAGAGCAGTGGATTACAGAGAGGGGAATATCACTAAGTGGGATGACATTACAGGTCTGACAGGACAGTCAAGGCTGCTCCATTAAAGATTGTAAAACAGAGGGGCTGACATTGTCAAAGCCGTAAAGTCAGAAAGAAGTTGTGTTTGTGCTGTGTGTGTAGTGACGAAGAATAGCAACGAAGGAACACAAAGACGGGGCATTCCTATGGCCTTAGCCATGTCCTGCTGAGTGGGTGGAAGAGAAAAAGGCTGGGGCCCATTACCACTTTCTCTCTTTTTCTCTCCGTCGCTACAATTGATCTTGCTCCTGATGAGATGTTCCCATCTGAAAGGCTTTCAGTTTGATCCAATGCCTCCTACTGTGACCACAGTTTATCTCAAGAATTCTTGCTTGGAAGAGGCTGGAAGTGGGGATCTTTTGACAGTTTTCCCTCATATAATTCTGAAGCTTTGTGATTCCTCACACGCAAACCTGATCTACATCACTCAGCCCACAAAAAGATGAGGAGATGGTTAGTCATATTGTTGGACTGAGCGCTCGGTTTGCATGTCAGTTACACTTGCAAAATTTCCTGATAAAAAGGAAATGTGAATGTTGAACACTCATATCTCATATGTAGACCTCATATCTCTTACCGACTTATTTGTTCCCAACCTTTGTTTTTTTTTGGTTGTCAGGGGAGCTTTAGTGACTTATTAGCACCACCCATCATGTCACTTATACACCCCACAGCCAAAAAAAAAAGTCACACACACTAATACTTATATTGGGCCGCCTTTAGCTTTGATGACGGTACCATGGCGATCTTTCGATAAACTTATACAATCTTGCAAAATTTATTTCTGAGTAGAGTCGCATTCATTTTTTCGCCCAGATCTTTTCTTGATGATGGGAGGGTTGAACATCCAAAGGAAGTCTTCTCCAGCACATCCCAAAGATTCTCAGTGGGGTTAAAGTCTGGACTCTGTGGTGGCCAATCCATGTGTGAAAGTGATATCTCATGCTCCCTGAGCCACACTTTCACGGTTTGATCCTGATGAAGCGGGGCGTTGTCATGTTGGAATAAGCCCGCGCCATCGCGGAAGAAAAAAAAAAAATCAGCTGATGGGAAAACCTGCTCATTCAGTATATTCAAGTAGGCAGCTGACTTCATTCTTTGGGAACATAACATTGATGAACTTAGACCTGGCCAAATAAAGCAGCCGCAGATGGCAACACTGCCTCTGCAGCTTCGTATCGTAGGCACCAACATTTATCTGCCGCTCTTCTTAACCTGTTCCGGCAAGGACTTTGGAACGAGTAAATCTAGACTCAGACCATATGACCTTTTTCCATTGCTCCAAGAGTCAAATCTTTATGCTTCCTAGCAACTTGAAGCCTTTTTTTGGATTAGCCTCATAGATAAGTGATATCTATCTAAGGTTACATAGTTTTTTAGTTCCAATTCCTTGAGTTCTCTTCACATTGTGTTTGTGGAAATGCTCCCAGTTTCACTGCTAAACATGTAGATTTTTTTACTATTTGATTTCACCAAACGTTTAAATAATGTCCGATCATAATCATACAAGACTTTTTTCCAACTACGTTTCTTTCTCAAAGATGAGGGTTCATCACTATCCTTCCAGATTTGAAAAACATGTTGGGGAGTTCCAAACCCGATTCGCTTCAATAATCTCCTCAATTGTTTTCGTTGATTGAAGCAGGCCAATAACTTGATCCTTCTGAAATGGCCTTTTGCATCAGTTAGGATTAAATAATCTGTTGCCAGCCAAAACAAATTAATATCTGAAGTTATTGTACAACAGGAAGGCTCTTAGCTATTTGCTTAGTTAAATCCAGGGCTTTTTAAAGTCATGTAGTGTATGTACATTGATGGGTATTTTTAAAGTTTTTTTTTGTTTCAAACGTTTATCTACAGCTTTTATCTATATTATTTAAAAAACTCCTTAAACTCAATAATTCAACTGTTTTTGCATAAGCTGAAGGTCCAAGGAGTCCGTTTTCAAGTATCTATTACTACAACAAACACATTTTCATTGTTTGCTTGCTTGCTTGCTGACATTAATCCTTCTTAAATGCATGTCACGATGTTAATACATTAGAAGCGACTCAGGCTGATGGGCAGCTGAGCAGTTACTGTAAATAAAGGTGTCACCTGATAATGCACTTACAAGCATGGTCTTGAGATCATATTTTAATGCAGACGCTACATTCCTCCGTGGTCTCACAAAGAAACTGAGTCTGAGGTTTGGCTGAAACATTAACAGATCCTCTAAATACAATAAATGTGTAAGTACAAGCCCTCGGAGACCAATAATGTGATAATTAATAACACAATAAAACACTTATTGATGACTTCTAGACTTTTCAAGGAGACTCTAAGCTGTTAGTTAGCCGCGTAAATGTCAGCCAAGTCCTGCGAATGTACGCTCGTGCACTGAGCACTGCATGCACTCCCTCTGTGCACCTGTTCAAAGCAGGAAGGTTTCCACTGGGTTTTTTTTCTTTTCTTTTTTTATCATTTTATATCTGTCTGTTACCTTTTACCCTGCTGACCTTTCACCTTTTTAATTTACCTCAAAAGAGTGAGATTGAGGTTGCTTTAAATGGGAGATTTCTGCCCTATTCTAATATTGCTTTTGTTTATTTTTTGTTCAGAATCTTTCAATAAAAAAGCCGACATGAAGATTTCTCATTGAAAAAACTCTGCAGTGGGTTTATATCCGGTCCAGTGTGGAAGTTCTCTGCTTTGTAATTCCCCAAATGACTTTATCTTTTCCCACTTACTGATAAATTGTACGAGAGCAGCTGAGAGATGAGGTAAAAACTCAAGTAGAAACTGATTATACGGGGAAAGAGAAAACATTAACTGAAAGCAAGTGCAAGGCATACACAGGCAGCTTCTATAGCAAACACTAGCAATTCAGCAGGCAGAAAAAATAAATCCAAGCTACCATCTAAACACAGCCACGGTAGGAAATGTTAACACCCTCAATGCAAATATGCACAGCTTTATCCTTGATGACAAACACCTGGCCCAGCTCGACTGAGACTAAACAAATGCTTTGTTTTCAGATTTAGGTAGTAATTTCCTGTTGGGGAAGAGGAAGAATAACAGCAGTGAAGCCTCGGCTAAGGAGCAGTGCAAGTCTCAGATACCCTAGACAATTTTGCTAATACAAAAACGACAGGGGAGCTATTGCCGAAGAGGAATGACATCTGGCCGAAGTGTTCCAAATGGTCTTGGATCAGCGCATCCCGATTCTCATGTTTTCAACATGTTCAGTAAAGGCCAAAGTGTGCACGATATTTTTCATCATCACACAGTGGAAGCGTATTTTTTGAAACAGGAGGTCTCGCTCATCGTACAGTTTCGTAATTTATGCTTAATGGATACAGATGAGCGTGCTCACTCAGTTTCTGGGTGTGTATTCACTTACTGTCTCGTGTTTAAAGAACAAACATTATCCTCTTGTTTTTAATGGATAGGAATGAGTGCACGGATGGAGAAGTGTGTGCACGTATTTGTCTTGTCTCACCATCTTGTACTCCTTCCACGTTCTCTGGAAGTCCAAGCTGCCATCTTCTCTGCGTTGGATGACTGTCCACCCGCCGCCGGCTGTTTCCATTCTGCAGTAGACCTATGCAATGTTAAAAGGACAGAAAGGGAGGGTTGGAAAGTACTGTGTATGAAGGTGATGGAACACTGATAACACCCATAGGTCTTTGAATAGTCAGAAGATGTAACGTAACTACCAAACTAATAAATTCAACATTCAACATTTCAACTCTCAGCGGCATTTACAAACAGAGCAGGGTCATTTGGACAATTATTTGGTTCTAGACACTCCTTTCCCTTGCTTTCTCGATGAATCATCTTTGGGAATGCAATGTATCTAGGTCCTCTTCAAACTCAATCAGCGTCTCCTTATCCCTCAACAGCTCCCTAGCGATGTTCCTCATCAGTGGTCCTTGTTTCTGCAAAATCAAAGTGGAGGTCCAGGATGGACACATACCAGCAGACACCTGGGTGTAATGTGGCCCTTAACCTTGGACCTCAGCGTGTGTAAGCTGATAATGCAGTACTGGCACTCTATCTGCAATGTTACTCTTTGTTTTGAGGCGGATAACCTGGGGTTTAGTGGAGAAGGTCTCTCACCTCAGCCAGACCACACAGCTGAACACACACGAACAAAGCCTGGGTATAATTAAAGCGGTAGCCCAGACAGAACCCTTCTCTTTAAGACTAGATCTTCATTCATGCCAAACACACACACACATGCTGTGGCCACCAACTTTACAACCATAGCCAAAAGTGAATAATGTTTTTTTTTTTTTAAATTAACTTAAAGTTTTTCAATCTTTTATGCATAGCAAAAAATAACTTTCAGTACTGACATGAACAACCCAGGCTAAAGACAGGTAGGCTAGCTATATTTCCACAGCAGCTAGTATTTCTATATAGCTAATTCTAAAAAGACTAACTGTCTCGCCCTGTGGCAGCTGGGATAAGATCCAGCCCCGCTGCGACCCTGAATTGGATAAGCGGAAGGAAATGGATTGATAGATGTAAAAAAATAGACTTTTCAAACTTGGTTTGTTTGAACAAAATTAGCAGATCTCTCAGTAATACACCATGGAAGTCGACAGGACATCTCCCAGCCAAACAGACGTCAGACGCTTCTATGGGAGATATCCACCCAGAGGCTTGAAGCTTAGATAGCCTACTGTTTAACAAATATCCTCCAAAGTTTCCTCATCTTTCGTGGAGACTGGAATAATAAACAACAGCTCAAGTAACATTATACATTAAAATGCTGTGTGAATTTAAATTTCAAAAGGAGATTAGCCAAACAGCAATGAACAGAAATTCGCACACAAACTCCCTAAGTCATGAAATCATCGCTCTCATCAATCAGAGAACATAGCCAAGTTGGCCACAGGCTCGCTCAAAGGGAAAAGCTGGGTTTCTCTCTTAGATTACTTATAATTGGTGCCATAACAGGTAAATACATTTCAATTCAATAGCGTAGATGTGAAATACACACATACACACACACATACCTTTGTCACCATGCTCAGCAGTGTGGTGTCCTGTTTCGCACCTAACCTCCCTGCTAAACTCCTGAACTCTCAGAGCTGCCAAATGTATTTTTAGCTTTCAATATTTCTGCAGCAGCTAGCACTCATCATTCACACTCATCATTGGCTAATATCCCACGGGCTGGTTTTAGCTCATGCAGAGAAAGCGGAGTCCAATATTTTAAAAAATCAAGTCAAACCCTGTAAATCCACTATAAAAACGCTTCACCGAGGTGATGAAAGCTGAGATATTTTCACATTACAGAGAAATGCTGGCTGCATGATATCACAGCTTCCCACCTTTTTGGTCTCCTGTGAATTTATGTGGATGGTATAGACGCCATTCTTATGGAAACCAGCCTGGTACAGGTCGGCACAGTCCCGGAACTTCTTCTCTTCTTCCGTGACCTTTGTACTGTTAGGAACAACTGCAGATACACAAGAAATTCGTCATGTTTTTGTCTGTGTAATATTGTGGCGCAAAGGCAAACCTCAATGAGTGAAAATTCTCTGGAAATCTGTAACAACTGGTTATGTTAAAGGAACTGCTGAGCATTTGGGGATTTGCTGGGTTGGATGAAATGAGTTGTACTTTTCTTTTTATTATATTTGACTGAAGTTTACAATTAAAGCCATTTGCTTAACATATGTGGTGTAAAAAAAAAAAAAAAGGCGGGAACCATTCAAAAGTTAAAAAATAAAACCTCAAAACCTCCAAAACTCGACAATTCTCTCACTTGCTTAATGAGGAAAACAAAGAAATTTGGAAATGACAGGACTGCTGGATGTGAAAAATGAACGACTTCCTGCCTGGTGGTGTGACAAGTTAGGGAAGTCTTATATGAGCTGTGGAGTGAGCTTGGACAGTTGTTTCTACATGCTTCCTGTTTTTACACTGAGCTCACTCCAGCTCCACAAAAATGCACAAACATGAGTTTACTTATCTTCTTATCTAACTACATGCAGTAAAAAAATGATTAAATAATCCTTCTTGAAGTTTCAAACGATTAAAGCATATTTTTTAAATCACTTGAATGCCACAAATTCTTTAAACAACTGTATTAAAAACTCAAATGTGCAACCTCTTGTATCTTAAAAGCAGAGTTTAATAAGAATCACAAATTGGCACCGAACCCATAGCTGATCAATCTGCAATATTTCAGATCCATATATTTCACAGGGGGAAGAGAAAAGATAATAAAATTCTTACTGCGAGCGTAACCACCAGATCAACTTTTAGAGCAACTAATTCATTTGCAGAACAGTGGTGATCATTGCTGGATATTTTCACACTCTGGGAGAAGGCTTTAGACTGTGACAGACCAGCTGCATCCATTTCCATCTGCTGATAATTATGGCAGCGTTATTTTGAAACCAAGCAAGGGGGTAAGGACAAAATACTACAAGCTATAAATTTCAAGTTCCTGTTATAACAAGTGGTTTTTATTTACTTTCCAAGCCCATGTTATATTGGTGGAAATACCTTCCGATTCTCTCTCCTCCCTGTCCCTGCCTTTTGCCTCTCATAGAAGGGGGTTCGTCTCAGTTTTCACACCACTGTTTTTTATTGTTGAAACGGTTGAGTCAAAGAAAATGTCAGGGAAAAGTGAAATGTGTCAGCGATCCTTTGATCCACCCCACCCCCTCTCCTGGATGCAGAACTTCTCAGCAGAAGCAAGCTGCTTAGTTGGGTGTAGTATTGGAGCGTTTTGACAAGGTATTGAGTGTCGGCAACAAGAATCCCCCGCTGTGACAGGTTGACGGAGTGGACCCTTGCTCTGCAGACTCTAATACAACAAAGAACGGCCCTGTCGGGCGGTAATTGACCCCAAGCTGACAGACAGCGGGACACATTTTAGAGGCCTGAAAGATCACTGTCAGAGGGGAACTTTCTGGTATTCGATCTGTAACAGCGTGGACAATTATTTCACAATTGCCTTTGACATCTACCCTGGTGGAAGAAGACTGTCTGCCGAGGGGACCGGACCCTTCAGCTTCATAGCGGCTCCCTTGAACAGCTTGCTGCCCAGCTTTACAAATATTATTTATGTCCCAATATTTATTTACCAAAAAATATTTTGTGGTTCAGCGGGGACTCGTATTCAGCGGGGGGTTCATGTGAAAAGACCAGCAGGGCTTGGGTGTTTGCATAAATCAGGATCCTTGCCAAATGAGCCCAAATACTTGAACTAGGAAGGTTGAATAAAGGAGCTAAATGGACTACCATAGAAATCCCTGCTCCCATGCGACTATAATCAGTCCACAGTGCCATTGAGAGTTAAAGTGATTGCACTAGAGAGCAAGTGAATTTCTTTATTTTGCGTACTTGGAGATCAAGCATGAAAAACACCAAAAACGATGCCAATTCCTTCCCACAACGCATTTACCGTAATGCAGTGATGATTAATAATTGCTCTTGTGATTTATTACAACATGATTTACTTTTGTCCTATTTTTGGATCTCAGAAATCGCATAGCAAAGTATTAAAATCCTATCCCTTCCCTTTGCCAGATACTGCACTTGTCAAGTTGATGAACACGATGCTATTTATATTCAAGGTCAACTAGACCACAGCTGGGCCTCTAATGAACAAACGCAAGTAATAGAAATCCTAACAGACTTCAAAGAGAAATTGGAAGCTAGGTACTGTATAAAATACTAGACCATGTCCGCCCAGGACAGTGTAGAAAAATCATTTAAGATAAATCATTAAATATAAAATAAGAACTGACAATGTAACGGGGTAAAAGGACCTCCAGAATGTCAAACAGGGAATTGGGGGTACTATATAAGGAGGGTCACTGGTATCGTGAAAATGTTTTAGGTTCTCTCAGTTTTATATCGACTATATCTCTTGAAAAAGTACACATAACACGTATACGTAATTTGCCTTTGGATACACCTTCCATAGGAGGTATACCACATGTGAACCATGCTTTAGCTTTACTAAAAACTCTTTATACTCAACATACCTATCAATATTTACATGATTTGCCAAATTTTTGCCACCAATAGCTAAATCATTCTCTTACTTTGATGTTTTTTTATGTTTAGGCTTCAAACGCCACTTGGTTGATGCTTGTAAAAGGGTTAGAGGTTATTGTGTTCTAGTTAACGAGAGAAAAAAGTCTGACTCTTAAACTAAAACCATTCTCCCTTCTCTAACCTGAACCAAGTGTTACTGCAACCTAAATCATTGGAGGAAAACGACACAAACCGAAGTCTCTGGTCCCAAACAAATTTCATGGACTGGAAAGCAGCTTTGTTTTGAAATATTTACCGTGTACCAAATACTTTTCTTTTCGTAACACAATTTTTTACGCAAGGCCTCTAGCACGAACATGTGCTGTCTATGTAATCTTTGTAGTTTTATTATGTAGACCAATTTAGAATGCTCGCTAACTGTAAATTGTAGCTTAAAGTAAATGTATAAAATTGCAAACTTTAGCTTAATAAATATCAGAATAAAATATTCAGTTTCACCCTTTTACGTACAACAACAACGTGTTTGATCGCTACAAACTAATTCAATATATCGGGTGCAGCAGAGTTATCCCTACTTTTGGATAGGTTATTCAGGTGGATGGAAATAACTGCACACACTTTACAACCAGCCAGTGAAGCATGAAAATAATCGCGTGCAGCGAATTTGGTCTGGAGCGTCTAATGAAGTGGTTTACCATGCTCTTTTTTTTTTTTAGGACATTACACAGAGAAAAGGCCATGTTTTTTAGGCATTGCATGGAACCTTAAAATAATTATATTCTGACTAAGCAGCTGTAAAAATGATGAATGTCATTCATTTAGTTGGATAATAGAACACTGTAAAACAAAATCACATTTAGCAGCCAGATTTTTTTTTTTTTTTTAGCACAGTGTTCCAAAGCTGAGGTCAGGTATTGTTCATAACAATGTGTGGCTCACTGCTCTCTAATGAGGTTCGAGTAATGATTGCAACCTAAATAAGAACTCCACTGCAGCATCTGGTCATACTGAAAATATCTCCCCGGCCTCACTTTGCATAGCAACAGCTGAAACACACACTGGAAACTTCAATTTTAGGAAAAGCAATCAATGGACAGCTGGCGGGAAAGCGTCTTTTTTTAAATTTAGGGCTTTTTGTAAGCATCTGTCAGTTTCCCCGCACTCAAAGATGATTTGAGCCCATGCTTTAAAAGAAGTGCTGAGGCTCCGTTTTCCAAACAAGAGCTTATTAACGCAAGCAGACGCCCCCCGATGGCATAAAATTCTAAATCTTCACTCGAATGAAAA
>VUQG01000217.1:0-33404 GCA_015106755.1 Etia nguti
CCCTGTCCCGCCCCCCCCCCCCAAGTTCCCTTTGTTGTCCTGTGTATATTTGCATGCACTTGTATTTATTAATGTTGAGCTCACGTTGTGGTTGCTTTGCCGCAGTGTTCAGAGGAGTAACTGCTACATGGTGTGTGGAGCAGACGCAGTTACCCCGTCTTCCTCCAGCCGCTCTAGCTCCGACCTGGAGATTGGCTGTCTGGCTGACCTGGCCACTGGCCTTGTCTCCTTCACTGCCAATGGCAAAGAGCTCCCCACATCATATCAGGTAAATAAGTTTAATAGATCTCAGTTGGCAGAGGACTGAAGCACAAGGTTTGGCTCGTAAACTTCAATAGATGTAAGCTATTACGACTTTCTCCTGTGGTTTAGTATTCTTCCCCTGCTTTGGCACACGTTTGTTTGTTTGTTTGTTTGTTTTTTGTATCCTGAACGCAAAAAGAAAAGAAACTCTAAGCAGTTTGAGTCACTGTTTTTATTTTAATATCTCTCTCAAAAGATTTCACTCATCACATATTTGTACTGCCCACACACTCTCAGAACGATCTTCCCTCTAATCCTTTCAGGTGTCATTAATTCATTTGCACCACAGCAAATTAAACCTGCAGAGAGAGAGAGAGAGAGAGAGTTGGGAAATTAAACAGCTGAATTCTCATCTGTTTTGTGAACTAGTCATACAAAGACAGACATCTGCTCAGTAATCCTTGCCTTGCTTGCCGTCCTCATATCGGGGTTTTTAAAGCATCATATTGAATGCCTGACTAGACACTGAAATGGTGCACTGAGAAGCTTCTACCGCCCTTGTTCTCCTTTTTTATCTCGTATAATCTCCTGTTTCTCTCCCTTCTTCTCACTGCTTTATTTAGTCATGAATTGGCTTTTTAAGAAGGGGAAAGCCCTCTGAGGGAACCAGGAGGCTTTTAACCTGATGAAAAGCTTCTTGTCCTATTATTGCATCAAAGCTTTGGTTGTTTGTTCTCTCTTTCTTTGTGTAGTCTGTGATGGTTGTCATCGATATACCAGCTAATACTCATTGAACTTGGATTTCAGACTTCAGCAAATCCACAAGCTTAGGTGTTGAAAGCCTTCTGACATTAGTTGAATTTGCCACCAGAGCAAACGTGAGGCAAGCGCAGTGCTCATTGCATTAAATATATAAATTTTTAGATTCCACCATGGGCTCGGTTCAAGACAGAGCTTTGTCTTGCATGTGTTGCTGCACTTTTGTCTCATTTTGGTGCTGCTATAAACACGGGTTAGTACTAATTTAATAGCTGATGTGGATAAATATGACTTTGTTTACTTTCAGGTGGAGCCAAATACCAAGCTCTTCCCTGCTGTATTTGTCCTCCCCACCAGTGCAAACCTCTTCCAGTTTGAATTTGTTAAGATAAAGGTTTGTTTCTGTCCTAACCAAACAACTCTGCACACAGTTTTAAGCACTTTCCTCGAGTTATGAAACAGCTATTTACTTTATCTTTCTCACACTAATTAAGAGGTCTTGAATTTTTAATGCCATTCATTCATAGTCATGGACTGCCCAACTGGCCTATATTTTGACTTGGTGACCCATTTAGGATGCTCTTGCACTGATTAATTTTGTTTGTGTTTGGAAAACTAGTAACCAGTATACATATTTACACAGGACACTATTTGATAGAGTGAAGGAAATATTAGTTAATCTCTGAGTGACGTCTAATGTCACAGAAAGCACTACATATATAAAAATAACTGATTGCGTCGCTATTGACTAAAAGGATGTGATGTAACCAGATATTAATATAGTTTTTCATTTAATCATGTGATTTTCCTTCTTGTCCTCATTCTAATCCCAGGATGCCATGCCACTCTCATCAGCCATATTCAAGAGCGAGCACAGGAACCCGGTGCCACAGTGTCCGCCACGGTTGGATGTGCAGACAATTGTGGCAGTGCTGTGGAGCCGGATGCCCAATACCTTTCTCAATGTGGAGACGGCTCGCGTTAGTGAAAGACATGGCTGGGTGGTCCAGGTTCTGGAGTCTATGCAGATGATGGCTGTACACATACCTGAAGAAAACAGGTATGATTATAATACTCTGTAAACTATATAAACATAGTGACAAGTGACTGTTTCACTAACACAATGTTACCTTGTGTTCCTTTTAGTTGTTAGTGAGGATGTAGTGCATTCAGTGTCTTGTCACATTTATAGCAGTTAAATTAGCTTCCATAGGCAGTGGATTTAGTCAGTAGCCAAATGATTAAGTAACAATAGATACTTCTTCTCATTCATTCACTCTTTACTGTGAATTGGGCTGATGAAGCACATTTAAGACAGATTAGCTGCTTGCAGAACAAACAGTTCTTGGCACTACCTGGGCTGAGTACTTACTGGTGAGGGTCACTGTAATTAAATTGAAGGTAGCTGCTAACAAAGACTTTAAAGTTTTGCCCAGATGAATCATTCTCACATTGAATATTCTCCTTTTACTTATACACTTAATCAAGCCTGTCATTCCATTTTTAGATTGATTTAGGCTACACTAATAATGTTTTACAGATGTTCACACTTTTAATTGCTGTTGCTGCATTCATGTGTCTGACCAAATAATTTACATGGACCATGGACTTAAAAAAGATAGGAACCACTGAAGTTACTAGGACTATTTCATACAGTTCAAAAGTGCATTTTAACACGGAAAGACTCCTGCAAACAGACATAACAACATTAAGGCGACAAACTACAAACCACACATAATGTGACATCATATAAAGTAATTTCAGTCAATTCTATGCACAGTGCTACTATTTTCGTGTTGACTGCAGACTGTAATGGACTGAGATGCTAAGAGGTTTCTAATGTCTATTCTTTCTACTGAGTCGGGCCCATAGATGAACTCTTGTTTCATAGTATGTGTTTTTGTGTATTCTGATATCAGAATACATACTGGAAAATAAGTTTTAATGATGAGTAAACAGGACTTCAAACATTTGTTTGCTGTTTACATAAAAAATAATTAGAAAATTGATGATTTTCATTAAGTTAATGCAAAGTCTTTCTGCTGTGATCACCAGCGCCTACTTCTGCAATGTAAATGACTTACTTGAGCTTACTTACTTTGTTATTGTGGTGTCTTTCTTTGCAGGTGTTTGGACATAATGGAGTTATCTGAGCACGAAGACTTAAGGAAGTTCCACTACCACACACTAAAGCTGTATTGTGCCCTTTGTGCACTTGGAAACACTCGTGTAGCTCACGCCCTCTGCAGCCATTTGGACCAATCACAGCTTCTCTACACAATCGACAATCAGTACCTCTCTGGCATGCTGAGAGAGGGCTTCTACAATGTCCTCATCAGGTGTGTTGGTTGTGTGCTTTCAGTTTATTTTATATACTTAATATGTAACATAATAACCTAATCTTATCCACTATGGATTGCTCGGCTGGTGAAAAAATGACCTCAGTCAATGACCTTTCGTGCATCAAAACAAGAAGAAGGCTGCCGTGTTTTTACTCATCGGATCATCTAATGATGATATATGATAGAATTATGATTTGACAGTGTCATCTGCAACAACATTAACTGTTAAATTGATGCAGCATTACATTGAGATCACTGAGCAAATTTGTGCTATAAATCTTAATAATCCCTCTGCTGTGTTTGTTTTTCCACCTCACATCTCAGTGTTGTTGTTTAAACTGTCTTTTCTTCACATAATGTCAAATAGCAAACTCATGCATACCTTCTATATTGTTGAAAATTCACTTTCAAGCAGTGACTGTTAAAGCCTTTGTGGCTTGAGAGTTTGGTTTGAGAAATTTGATTATGAGTAACAGAGTTTGAGGAATCAGCACCTTATTTGCTTGCCAGGCACTCATCACCACCCCTGTTACCTCATACAGATGTATTATGGCTATTGGGTACAGTTGGTTTGTAGAAATCGTGCTAATATAACATAATTTATAGTTCTTAGCGAAGATCATGAATCATTTTTTGCTTGTATTTGTAATAGCCAGTGTCTTTAGACTCATGCTATGATTGAACTAATTCTTCTTATTGTCAGCATTCATCTTGAGACAGCAAAGGAAGCCCGTCTAATGATGAACAACGAGTTCATTATTCCTGTGACTGATGAAACACGCTCCATCAAGCTGTTCCCGGATGAGTCCAAGCGACATTCGCTTCCTGGGGTGGACCTAAGCACCTCCCTTAAACCTCGGGTTAATTTCTCCCCTGTGTGCATCATCAACACCAAACGCCAACAGTACCTCTATAGCCCCCAGATCCCATTGGGCATCCTAAAGGAAAAAGCCATCAGCATGCTAACCGAGGCAGTGCAAGGTGGAGGGACACACATCCGAGACCCAGTAGGGGGGAGTCTTGAGTACCAGTTTGTTCCCATTTTGAAACTGATTGGAACGCTGTTAATAATGGGAGTCCTGACCAGTGATGAGGTGAGGCTGATTCTCCTCCTGATCGACCCCAATGTGTTTGGAGAGACCAAAGAGGGTGAGGAAGTTAAGGGGGATGAGGTGGCCGTGTCGGGGGAGAAGGAGGAGGTGAGCAAGAATGAGGAGAAGGCTGTAGAAGCAGGGGAGGAGGAGACCAAGGAGAGCAAACCGCAAGTTAAAGGCCTGCTGGAGAAGTCTCTGCCTGAGTCTGTCAAACGCCAGGTGATGACAATAATCGTGCACAGATGTTTAATCTCAGTGATAAACTGAAGATGGTTTAATTCAGCTATTTCCTAACGCCATCAATTTATCTGCCAAGGTTTTAATTAAAATTTAATTTTGCCTTCATGAGATTAGGTACACTAATTCCCCATTTGTCAGCAGTTTTGATTTTTTATGATTTATCTCTTGCTGAGAGGGGAATTCATGAGTAGAAAGTAAGGCAGTGGCTGAATACTAATGTTCTATAAATGACTAAAATTTGCTGTAAACTTTAAAATTTAATAAACAGCCATACACAATCATGCATAATGGAGATGGCTCTATGAAGTTAAATTAAAAAAAAAAATGTCATTCATACAGTGAAACAAACAAAATCAAAACCAATAGAGACACAAAGAAACAGAAAACCTTTGAGTTGTTCACAGATTTCTGTCCTTTTCAGATGTGTGAGCTGCTCCACTACTTCTGTGACTGCGAGCTGAAGCACCGCATCGAATCCATTGTTTCTTTCTCCGACAGCTTCGTATCCAAGCTGCAGTACAATCAGAAGTTCCGCTACAATGAGCTAATGCTGGCTCTCAACATGTCTGCCGCTGTCACTGCCAAAAAGACCAAAGAGTTTCGTTCGCCTCCGCAGGAGCAGGTACAACACTGCAGTGGGGCCAGTGTATGAGAAAGTGTTTACATCCTGTCTGAGATGTAATTTATTTTGAGGTGGTTTCCGTTTGTTTTCTTTCGTAAGACCCTGGAAGGATCACCTAGACCTTGGGGTAAAAACAAAATCGATGACCTTGAATAGAACAGAGTCAGAGGCAGACACTAGAACACCAGGTGTTGTAGTTCTCTGATTGCCTTTTAGTTTTCAGTTTCTTAACTTTTATTTTCTGCTGGAATTCCCAAAGGGTAACCTGGGCCATATGTGCAGCTAAATTTAACTTAGTGAATTGGCCCTACAGTGATAGTTAAACCTTTGGCCTCTTAAAGGGTAAAGTTATTATTTGTCCCACAGGAGCACTTTATGTTACAGTAAGTTCATTTTATAAGTCAAATATGTTAAATATGTTTAAGCAGAAGATGAACTTAAGCAACTGACACATGATTAATGAACTTTTTTATAGACCATTCTGAAAATTGTTTGCAAAGTCTTAGGTGTAAGTTATCAAAATAAAAATGCCATCCATCCATCCATCCATGCTTTTCTGGGTTGCAGAGTCTATTCAGGGGAGCAGTCTAAACACACATACAGTTCATCTAATGGGACACCAAAGTGTTCCTAAGCCAGCTGAGAGATATAACGGATATCTCTAAAGCATGTTCTGGTTGGGGCTTGCCTGAAACACCTCAACTAGGAGACCTCTTGGATGCATCCTGGTCAGATGCCCGAACTATTTCAATTGGCTCCTTTCAGTATGGAGGCATAGCAGCTCTTGGTGAGGGTAGGAGCATAGATTCACTGGTAAATCAACAACTTCATTTTCACATTGAGCTCTTTCTTCACAACAAGATACCAGTGCAGTGTCCGCATCACTGCAGTGCTGATCCATCTGTCAATCTCACTCAATCACTCTCCCGTCACTTATAAACAAGACCCCAAGATATTTAAACTCCTCCACTTGGGGCAGAAACTGATCTCCAACCCAGAGGAGGGACTGTACCCTTTTCTGGCTGAGGACCATGGCCTTAGAGAACCATTCTTGCCACTTCACTGAAAATCTCTTCTGTATGATCTGGAGGTCATTGTCTGTTGAAGCCAGAAGAAAAACACTGAGGTTACACTGCTATGAAAATCCAGTATTCAGTGTTCTGCTAGATAGTATATTTTTATGTAAACTGTAGAATGTCTCGGAGCCAGACTAGAGAATAAGAAACATTATGAGTAAATAAGGAAAGGAAATAAGGAATGAAGTCTCTGGTGTGTTCTGTGTTCAGATTGCTTTCCCTGTCCTGTAGTATTGTTGAATACAACCTGGTAGTGACTTGAGGCAAAGTTTCTGCATGACTGCAAAGCATTCGTGTTTGAAATATTTAATTGTGCATCCTCTGAGCTGTGAAACCTTGAGGATAAACACTTCCAAGATCTTCTCTGATCCCTGAAAGTAAGTTGTGGTGGTCAGCAGCAGGTGCATACTGTAAGCAAGATTCTCCACAATAAGAAACCTCCCATGGTTTATTAAAAAGCTCTGCCTAAAATAGACATGAGAATAGGCTAACCTGGACTCTGCGGTGGATGCATCTCATTTATATTTAGTGTTTTATAGTTAGCTTCTGAGCTGTGGCAAGCACAGCAGGTCTGTGGTTTACATGATATATTAAGTATTTTCTACATTATATTATGTAAATACCTTTTTAATGTTTTTAGTTTCAAATTTGACTGGGCGTGATGTAAAAATGTTTCAGACTATTTCTGTCTGAGTTCATCAGATGGCCACTATCTGACAAGCCCATGTGAGCACTTACCGCAGGAGACTAAATGAGTAATTATGCTGCGACTCTAAAATGGTAATGTGCTCGCCTCTGTAACCTTCCAATGCTGTCTACTGTGCAATCCTTCTTTTATTCATTCTTTACCAATCTCCTTCCTTCTTTTGATCTCACTCCCTATCTAAAATTGTTTTCCGTGTTGCTGTTCTCAAGTGCTTTCTGCTTATAATGTAAACACTCTTTTTGTTTTCTGCAGATAAACATCCTGTTGAATTTCAGTGCAGGTGAGGATTGCCCCTGCCCCGTGGAGATCCAGGATGAGCTCAACTCGTTCCACGAAGAACTGCGGCTGCATTGTGGTAAAGACCAACTGCTGACTTAATAGATACAACTTGTATAAAGATTTTATGCATTTCTGTTCATAAATGTCTAAAAATGTCAATGTAGATTCAGTGGAATTATCTTGTCACACAAAACTGACCATAGCATTAATTCAGACAGGCCATGAAGTCAAGCTAAAACACTGTCCTCAAAAATCACTTGATGACTCTGCTAGAAAATCTCTGCCAACAGTTGCTGCACATCTGCAAGCCACTTTGCATCCCACCTCCAGCCACTTCTTTGATATTTTATTCTTTGTGGTGCTCAGAATTCATATCAATAAGACTGAATTCTCTGACCAATTCTTGTGCTGACTGTACTGTCAGCACAAGAACACAGCTGTAATTTTCTGTTATACTGAAAACCTCAACAACCTCTCTTACCCTCAGTGAGCATTTATCCTTATCATTAGCGACTGGATTTCTGAGACTGAAGTTTTTGTTTTTATCCAGCTCGTCTGGTCTTTCATTTTTCCTTCACATAAGAAACATTGCAAAAATCAAACCTATAACCATCAGCCAATAATGTAAACCTTTTAGTATACACCATAAGTTTCTCCTGTCCATATTACTGTAACTCACTCTTTGCATTCATTTCTCAGTCCTTCCTAGGCCGTCTTTAATTAGTCCAAATGATACAAACACATTGTAGCTTCACTCGTTTGGATTCCAGTGAACGAATTAATATTAAAAAAGTTATAAGCTGTAAATTCTCAGGGTTCTTCTTACATTACAGACCAGCAAAGACCTTATTCCAGCAGTCTGTCTCTCTGATCATCTGATCAGAGACTTCTGGTTGGTTCATGCTCTTATTTTAAATCCAGAGGCGAGCTTGTAGCGCCTGATTTTGGAACAGCCACCCTCAGCCTTTCAGGAGTGGTTTGTTTAAAATGACTACAGAAAAATCATTTTTATACAGTATGTTAGTGTTTTCCCCAGTCTTGTTTGCACGAATTGCTTGTATGGAATGAATGTATGTGTGAATGAATGTAAGAAGAACCTATGCTATTCTATGATTGTCTGCTTGTATGTTGGGAACACTTCTATTATTATATATAGTCATCAAAAATGTAATGCACTTTGTAACTGTATGTTGTAAAAAGTGCTCTACAAATTAAGTTAATATTATCTGGAAACATAAATATTTTTATGGTATGAGAATGATCTTTAAGATGGGTTTTTGTTTCCTTTACACAATGCACGTGGAAGCAGTCGGTATACCAGGATAAATCTCTGAGCGCCTCCATTTCTCCTGGCAGGAATTCCAGTGGAGGAGGAAGAAGAAGAACAGGACACTTCGATTAAAGGCCGTCTTCTGGCTTTACTCTATAAGATCAAGGGCCCACCACAGAAGACAGAGCAGGAACCCACAGAGACTGAACAGGCTGCCCCCAGTAAGTACCCTTGAACACCAAAGAGGAAAACAAGCTAGCAACCAGAAACTGTACTGAAGTTTAACAATAACTCAGTAATGCATTTTTATAGTTACAAGTATTCAGCATTTCACAGGCAGCTTGTTATAAATAATCCATTTTTCCTCTAGTATCTGCAGTGCATAGTTGCATCCAAATTGCAAATCCAAATAAGATTTATTATTTCAATTGTCATCTTGGTGCTGCAACATGTAAGCAGGACTTTCAGCATATATATACCACATAACTATGTTTGGCATTAAACATTATATTGACATTCAAAATCATAAAGCGGTACCGATTTATCCATAATAAATAAGACCACACAACACTTCACAATCACTAGTTCTTTGGTTTAAGCTTTTCCTTTTTTGCTGCCCTTTGCTGAAAGTATGTTTTTGTTCTGTTTCAAATAATAGAATAAGACTAATGGACAGTTCCTGCAAGACTCTCTGCCATAAATTTTAATGCCTTGCTCCAGCCTCCCACACCTAGCCTGCATTATTCAAAAGCATTATAAATGGACGGATGTTCTGATTCATGATGATCCTGATAGATTTGTTTTACCATGTCTACAAACCCAATTCCAAAAATGTTGGGATGCTAAGTAAAGTGTAAATAAAAACAGTATGCAATGATTTGCAAACGTCATAAACTGTATTTTATTAACAATAGAACATAGAAAATAGTTTAAATATTTGATTTGAGTAATTTTATTATATGATGAAAAAAATAAGATTATGTTGAAATGTTTGGTAGTAATGTGCCTGAAAAAAAGTTGGGACAGAGGAATAAAAAGCTGGAAAAGTGAGTGGTACAAAAAAAAACCAATTGGAGGAACATTTTGCAACTAATTACATTAACATGCAATAGATCAGTAACATGATTGGATATATATATAAAAAAAAAAAAGAAAAAAACATCTGAGAGAGAGTGAGTTTCACCAATCCACAAAAAACGGTGTCAATATTGGATAGGGAAATCTTGGTCTGTGAGTACACTGCAGGTTAATGCAAAGAAGAAGCCACATGTAAACATGATCCAAAAACACCACCATCTTTGGGCCAAAGCTCATTTAAAATGTGCTGAAGAAAAGCTTGAAAACTGCATCTCTGATTGTATGGAGGTGCATTACTGCCTACGGAACTGGCAGCTTGCACATCTGGAAAGGCACCATGAGCGCTAAAACATATATGCAGGTTTCGGAGGGACATATTCACCCATCCAGATGGCATCTTTTTCAGAGAAGTCCTTGCATATTTAAGGAAGATGGTGCTAAACTGCATACTGCATCTATTACAACAGCATGGCCTCATAGTTGGAGAGTCCAGGTACTGAACTTGCCTGCCTTAAGTCCAGATCTTTTACCAGCTGAAACTTTCGACGTATCATAAAATTAAAACTACGACGAAGAAGATCAAGGACTGTTCAGCGGCTAGAATTCCTTATCAGACAAGAATTGGACTAGTCTCCTCAGCTCCTAGACATTAACAGACTGTTGTCTGACAGTGGTAAACATGGCCTGGTTCCAACTTTTTTGAGAGGTTTGGCTGTCATCAAATATAACATAACCTTATTTCTTTCTTCAAAGTGTACATTTTCACATTTTAAATTTTTACCATGTTTGCTATGTTCTGTTGTGAGTGAAATATGGGTTGAATTCTGCTTTTTCACTTTACGCAGCATAAAAGTGAAAATCACAAATAAAAGTGATGAAGTAGTCTGACTAATAGATGGACGGGCGAAATAAGCTGCTCCTCTTGCCTGACAGAGTTAGAGCTGCTAATTTTTTCAACGTGTAATTTTATCTTTACATGTCAGATTATATATAATTAATGCCTAGTCAGTCATTTTGGGATGGGAATTATTACTTTCCTTAACTGACGGTAATGTTCATTCACTGTTATAAAACTTTACCATCAGTAATTTGTCTCTAAAACTTTTCCTTCTTCCTTATTCTTTTGATGGAAAGCATCAAAGCGCCTATTGTTGATTTCACAGCATTGTTTAATTAGTCAGATTACTCAGAAGTTATAAAAACTTTTAATCATCCATAAGTTTTTTTGTGTTTTTTTTTTAGTTTGCCAACGGCTAAGGAGCTTATTGCCAAGATTTAAATGCCAGACTTAATATCAACCATCTTAACATGGGTTGAACTCGTGATTAAATTGTTTGTTTGTTCTTGCATCACTCTAGCTTGCTTCAAAAATGCTGTCAGCATCCTCATAGACTTTGATGAGATGATTGTGGGGCTACATCCAATATATTGACAAAATATTAAAGCTGCCAATTAGTTCTGACTAATAGACTAATTTACATTTTCTAAGAGCTTTAATTAAGCCACTTCAGTTCATGTTTGTGCTGACTTTGGAGCATGTACAGTACTGTGCCAGTCCTCATTTCTCTATATTTTGCCTGTCATTTGCAGATTAGCACGCAGACTGTGTAAGATTTTAGTGACTCCCTTGTGAGCCATGGTTTGAGATGATTCAGAGCAGATGTGAATTTGCAACACTTTCACCTTCAGGGCATCTACACCGTCTCGTGTCTCATTACGATTCTGCTTGAATCCGACCCTTTGTTTTCAGCAGATGTTGCGCTATTTGGCTTAAACGCTCAAAGTTCAGCGATGGCTTTGGAATAACAATGTTTTGAGAGAGGTGCAGCATTTAGCTACAACTTCATATCACTTCAAGTTTTTCCCCACTAGTGCCTTGTTTTATTGGTGCTTGGAATCAATAAGATTGACGTTTTATGAGACTTTAAGATTAGGTTTAAAAGATACACAGCTTGTCTTTGTATATCTCTGGAACAAAAAGAGGAAAAAATAAACAGCATATCATCCATCTTGCCTAATAAACGCTGCTTTTGAAGTGCCCGGTCCATAGATGTTTCTTTTTTCTTTTCTTTTTTTTCCAATTTGCTCATTTTTGAATCAAAGGTTTGAGAGACAACAAAAATCAACTGAAGCTTTGACAGATACATATAATAAATTAATTATGAGATGATCAAGTGTGAAGACAGCATTAGCCTCTGACAGTAGGGCAACCTTTAGTTACTGCTTCTATACCATTTCTCATTTTAAAAATGCTGAACTGTCTCTTCTCCAGCCAACCTGAAGGAGCTTATTTCCCAAACCATAACCAGCTGGGCTCAGGAGTCTCACATTCAGGACCCAGAGCTGGTCAGAGTGATGTTCAGCCTGCTGAGGAGACAGTATGACGGCATCGGGGAACTGCTTCGGGCCATGAAGAAGTCGTACACCATCAGTGCCGCATCCGTGCAAGATGCTATTAACCTGCTGGCATCTCTGGGTCAAATCAGATCTCTGCTATCAGTGCGAATGGGCAAGGAAGAGGAGAAACTCATGATTGATGGGCTCGGGTAAGAAAATATATTATGATGCGTACACTGTCATAAATGATAAAAACGATGCCTGATTCTAGAAATATATCATTGTGAACAGTGTACTCTCCCACTGTTACAGTACTGTGGGCTTTATAAATCGCTTTCTTGTGTTCTTAGCGACATCATGAACAACAAGGTTTTCTACCAGCATCCTAATCTGATGAGAGTGCTGGGCATGCATGAGACGGTCATGGAGGTCATGGTGAACGTGCTTGGGGGAGACAAGTCACAGGTGAGCATAACATTGCTCATGTTTTTGTTTTTCCTTGACCACTACAAACTATCGAATCAGTCCTTTTTTTAATAGATGGTAATTTATTGAAACTCTGTTAACTATTTAGTCATGAATTGAAATAGTAGCTCCCAATCGTAACTCATGGAGAAGTTCTTTAAAACTCATTATCCTGTTCATAACTTTTTAAAGAAGTTTGTACATGTTTTCAGTTTTCTTACCTCTTTGAAGGATTCTTATTCATTATGTGGCCTCTTTCACCATAATTAGGGCTACAATTCATCAGGATTAATGTGTAGATTGTGTTAATAAAAAGTGGTTATAAAATGAAAAGTGTTCATGAAAGCTGTTGTCGATAAAAAATACAAAGAAATAAGTTAAATAAAAAATTTCCACAATTATTCAGAGCCCCACCCACTGTCCTCATATTCCTTATTTTGGTCAATAATTAGCCTTCATGCCAAAAATATTCAGTTATGAATTAAATGTAACAAAAGGAGGAGAAAATCATCACATTTAAAGAACTCAAACAAGCATATTTATGGTACTTTTGCTTGCGAAATGATTCTTACAGTTAATCTGTTAGCAAAACGTTTGCAGGTTAATTTTCTGTTAATAAGCTTAGTTTTAGGGGAAAATGCACAAATACTTTAAATTTACTGCTCAATCTAGAGTTTAGAGTTTTGTGTGCCTGACAGAACTTTAAATGCTTAATAAGTTGTATCCCAATCTCAGGAAAACAAATTTTATCTTAAGAGGCTGAAGTGAGCCAAGAGAAACAACTTAATACTTAGAAAAACCGCAGCGGTAATGGAGAGGACAGAGGAGTAAAGGCATCAGAGGGGTGACAGGAGGCTACTCAGACCTGTCCTTTTTGGGTGGTGCTGACAGAAGCTGGAAGAGCTGATTGTGATTTAATAGTGCAGCCAGTGCCAAGCTTGAAGTGAACCTCAGACAGACGGACCTCAGGGAGACATTCAGATCTTCGTGTCTGTCTCTGGCACTGTGATCGCACAGGCTCGTAGCATAAATTCCTGACTGGTTTCATGCCACTTGATATGTGTACCTCACTCGCTGTGGCCATATACAGTGACAGTCGTGAATATAGATCAGGTTTTTAATATTTGCTGTTTGACTACCGCTGATGTTGTTTCAGTTGTGGCGTGGTGCTGTATATTATGAGCTTGTGCGAGTCGTAGGTTTTATCACACAATCAAGACAGATGGTTTATAGAATGTTATGAAGGAATAAATCTCAACTCGGACACTGACAGAAAGTTGGCTCCCAGTCACGCACAGCAGGACCGCATATGTGGAATCAACAAAGAAACTTGTTAAGTTGTACATTCTCAAAGTAAAATTGTTTTTGCTTTCAAAGTTTCTGTCAAATCTGCCTTTAGAAGTGGAAGCATTTGGCATGACTGAAAGTTCAACATTTGTCAGTTGTCTGATAAGTGTGATTTTCTGTGCTGTGCGTTTTTGCAGATTGTAATCTGCCTAAAGTAAAATGGGGGTTTTCTGTCCTCCTCTGCTGTCAATTACTTGTTCTGCATTTCTGCTACAGAGCAAATGACTCTAGTGATTTATGCTCAGCCTGAGGCTTGGACTGAGCCCATGTGAGGACTTAGAAAAATGAAGACGGCACAGATCTAATAGCATTAGATGCAAAAGGGCTTGAAGGTCAAACAATTTTTCAGTTTCTGTGTTCAAAACAGGAAATACATTTTATTTATTGATTCCATGATACGCTTTGTGATAGTTTAGCTAGATACCTTTATTACAGCCAAGCACGTAGTACTCTGCATCCTGTAGTGACATTAAAAAGAATTCTAATATTCCTGAACTCCTACTGCAGCTTATTTAGTAAAATACTAGATGTTACCTTTACAAATATTTGCTTGCCTCTTCAAAGGCCGCAGATTGATCCAGAGAGTCTTTTTTTCTTCCACAGGAGATCGCCTTCCCCAAGATGGTAGCTAGTTGTTGTCGCTTCCTGTGCTATTTCTGCCGTATTAGCCGGCAGAACCAGAAAGCCATGTTTGACCACCTGAGCTACCTGCTGGAGAACAGCAGCGTCGGACTGGGTAAGTATATTTTTCATTATTTATTTGCAAAAAACATTAATTTATGCACAGGTCTCTTAAGATGTTGACTGGGCCATTGCAACACAATGATTTTTCATTTTTAGCCATTCTGTTGTAGACTTGTTGCTGCATTTTGGACCATTGCTCTGTTGCACGACCCAACATCAGCTGAGCTGTAGCTGTTGGACAGATGGCCTCATATTTGACTCTAACATACTTTGGTAAACAAAGGTCGCCTCAATGACTGCAACATGCCCAAATCCTGCAGCTTCAAAGCAAGCCTAATCATGCTTTGTCTGGTTTTCATCAAATATGGTGCTGTGCATTATGATCACACATTTCCAGTTTGGTCTCATCTGTTCAAAGGACATTGTTTATAAATCTTGAGGGGTTTTTTCAGGTGCAACTTGGCAAAACTTTGCCAGGAGAAGGCAATATGACTTTCTTTTCAAACTAGCCATACTTATTTAGTCTTTTTCTAATTCTGGTGTCATGAACTTTAACATTCAACATGTTAACTAAGTCCCGTAGAGTGTGAGATGTTTCTCTTCGGCTTTTAGCAGTTTTTCTGAGCATTGCACAGTCTGACCCTGGGGTGAATTTGCAGGGATGTCCACTCCTGAGAAGAGTGGGAGTTGTTTTGTATGCTTCTGAATAATCTTCCTCGCTGTAGAATGATGGACTTCAAACTGGAATGGTCTTAGAACCCTTTCCAGATAGACTGGCAACAACAGTTGTGCCTTTAGGCCAATTCTATTGTCTTTGCTCCTTGGCATTGTGTTAACACACACCTGAAATCTCCAGACCAGCAAACTGCCAAAACCTCTGCATTTATAGAAGTGCTCACACTTGCTGATGATTATGTTTATTCGATGAGCAACACGTGGCTGTTATATTCTTAATTCCTAGGGAAGCTGTAAGGGTGTACTTATTTTTTTCATACACTTCTTTAACATTGTGACTCAATTTTTGCTAAATATATACTGCTATGTTGTAATATGTCATGTAAGGTACAGGTTAGGTAGTATTTACTTAATTTTAAAACCTGATGAGGACTAGATGTTTTTATTTATTATGTCCTGATACATGAAATCTTAGAACTGAAATTGAATAGATTTTTTTTAAATATGAAGGAAAGGAACAAGCTGGGGAAAAAACAGACAGTGGAAAACGCACTGTTTATGAGGATGCCTTGACATTTGAATATGTTCCCGAGTATTTTCCATACTGCTTCAATTAAACATTTTTGCTGCTACATAATGTGTGCTGAAACCAACCGTTGCTACGGGCTACAACAGTTTTTTCACTGCAGACTTATTGCTGATATTGTGGCAAGCAGCCGGTGAAGAAGAGAAACAGGCTCGATTTCAAAATGCCAGTATATCAGGTTGAAAGTGTAAGGGGCACAGAGGGAGGCAGCTGATGGAGAGAAGAATGGCGAGCAGTAAATGAGGGTTATTTAGGCGTGCAGAGCAGGACATGAGTCACAGAGATCTGTGTGCTTGTGTAACGTGTAAACTAAAGCACCTGGCTCTGGAAGAGGACAGGGTCACATGATCTGAAGAGGACAGTTGAATGAAAACACACTAGTTGTTGCCCTTTTTACATGACACTTTTAGAATTTGCCTCTTTTATAAGCCACATGTTTTTCTACATATTAATACTATGTAACATTATTAAGTGGTTTTGTAGTATCTGCTCGACTGCAGTGATGCTTTTAAAAATGGAGTAATATTGCAAAAAGGGCAGGTGTTGACAAACTGATTTATGTGACCCGGTGTTCTGAGCTTCAAAGACGCAGACTGGAGAATATCAAGATTGATGTGCTGTGTCAGTAGAGTGCCCCCTGTTGTTTAATGCAGAACTAATGCAAAGTTTGCTTTGCTGCTGACAACCTGTTTCTGTGTGTGTTTAGCCTCTGAAGCTATGCGGGGCTCCACTCCGCTGGATGTCGCAGCGTCTTCAGTGATGGACAACAACGGTCTGGCGCTCGCCCTGGAGGAGCCTGATCTGGAGAAGGTTTGATGACAAATAAAATCGCAGCCTTACTCAAAGAAATACTCGACAGCTCAGCTAAAAATCACACAGCACTTTATGTTTGAAGGCTCGTTAGATTGTAGCCAGTTTTAATTCTGACCATAACTAGTTGTTGTTTTAGTAGATGTGTTTATAACCTAATAGTTGTGGTGTTTAGAATTTGTATCAGGCACTGGAAAGTTGTAAATGAAACTGAACTGTACAACTAACTAAATTTACGACCAGTATACTGATCACACGTTCAATCATATTAACATCCAATACTAAAACAGATTTTACTATAAAACATTTGCAGGATCCATTTAGTTATTTATAAAGTCAAATATTAAGACTCCTTAGTGAATTATTTGGATACAGGATCTTTTTATTCACTGTCTAAAAACCTTGCATTGCATTCTGCTGCATGGTTTATTCCTCATCTCGAAAGTTTTTGCCAACACATTTCAGGCCACCATGTTGGTTTTGGTTTAAAATCTGGCTTTAGCCAACCCACAAGACATGTTCTTCCAATTATGTGCAGCTCAGTGTTCACAAAGTTTGAGGAGGCCACAGAAGAGTAAGAATACGTGCTAATCATCTGTCAGTGCCAGAACGCAGCGCTACTCAGATGACACATACAATTATAGAGGAAGCAAGTCAGATAGGAATAGAAAGCTCAGGCCACCAAAGTTTTCTTTGAAAAAGTGCTGAATGATTTTGTGACAGCTGGAAAAGCTTAGCTCAGCAGAGGCTTTCAAGCTGTCACTGTTGCTGACACTAAGTCAGAAAGACAGTGTGCCATTATAATACCCAGGAGTGAAGCAGAATTGCTTGACCGTAGGTGGTGACATACCTAGCAGGCTGTGGTCTTCAGAGCTGCGCCATGCTGGTGGCTAAGGGATACCCTGACCTCGGCTGGAACCCCATAGAGGGAGAGCGCTACCTCTCATTCCTGAGGTTCGCCGTTTTCTGCAATGGTATGTTTTATACTGAGCACTAAGATGACTTTTCATCCCCTGGCAATTCTGTTCCTCTGCTCGTTTTGGTGCAGTGATATACTTGGCCCTTGGTTTGTTTCACAACAAAGCATGCCGACTGCACCCATCAGCATGCTGATTAGAAGTGCAACAGACTGGAAAATGTTAAATAAAGCAGGAAAACATTGCTTGTGGAGTTATATGTTGTGATATCTGAGTGTACCATTGTGTGAAGCCTCCACTTGTACCTAAGCCTGATATATATGACACCAGAGGCCATCTTAAAGTTCAAAGAGGCTTTAATTGTGGCATACAGTTGAGTAAACATGTGGTCAGTTCGACTTTGTCAGGAGAACAGACGAGGTCAGACACCAGGGTAAACCTACATGGTGCAAAGAATACTTAAAAGCTAAACACGTGGTATAAAGACAACATGGGGATGAGAAAGGAGGACGACGCAGATTAAATGCAAACGGGAGAGGGGAATTTGGCACGGGGGAAAATTTGGCGAGGGGTAAGCAAAACAAACAAAAAATATATATTTTATATTGAGTGTTTTCATATATTTTTATGTGATAAGGATATTTGGTGGATATATATTTATGTGGGACTGTTGTGTTATGTGTGTGATTTATGGTTTATTTTATTTTATTTTTTTAAATTAAAGTCTTATTTAATCCCTGGATTTTAGTTGAATGTGGAAAAACTGGTTATTGTACAGTGTGTTGCATAAAAAAGTATTATTACAGCTAGAAAAACTTTCCCATAGCTTCAACCTCCCCAGGACACATCCAAGACATTTTTAAGAAAATATAATGGAATTAAGTCACTGAATATGTGTAACTGAGCAATAAATAAATAAGTATTGGGATTAAAAAAAAATGGCACCACACCAAAGAAACTGGAACAGTCTAGGGTGATTTCACTGCATCTGTATAAATGTGAGTATTGTGTGTTAAAATGAGATGTTAGTAGGAAATGTTAGTCGGCTTTGCCTGGATAAAAAATGTAGCGGTGCTTTAGCAGGCGCTGAATACCACTTTCAGGGGTTTTACACTCTAGCTGACTCTCACCTTTCCTTTTGGGGATAATGACAATTTTCCTTTCCATTGGTCTGCTTTTTTTTTTTTCTTCCTCACACCAGGTGAGAGCGTGGAGGAAAATGCCAATGTGGTGGTGAAGCTGCTTATCAGACGTCCAGAGTGTTTCGGCCCTGCCTTGAGGGGCGAGGGAGGTCAGGGTCTGCTGGCTGCCATGGAAGAGGCCATCAAGATCTCTGAAGATCCTGCCCTGGACCTGCCCAAAACTCCTGCTGGAGTCACTACTGGGTAAAAACGACACCAGTTCTTTGTTTTTGGTTTTGTTTTGTTTTTTCCACAGTGGTTAAAATATACTGAATCAGCATTTTTATCACCACGAAACACTAAAAAACCCATTCAGAAACTCTAAAGCCAGTGACTTGTGATTAAGGCTCTCATTATCTGGGTCTCTGTGTGAATTGTTACTTTTAATTAGATTTCCCTGTGTGCTTAGCTAAACCAGCATTATTCTTTGTTGGTAGACCCTCTAATAGAGCCATATCACATTACGGGAAAAGAGATCAAAGTTTATTTCATTGTCTTTGCCCAGCAAGAGAACAGTGAAGAGAAAGAGAGGGGTAATTGCTGTTTGAAAGTGGAGCTTTATCAAATAATTGTCTTTTGCTTTCTCTTTTTTTTTAAAAAAAAAAAAGCCTCCTACCAAAAGAAGAAAATCTTTGTAGACTTAATTTACTCTTTATTTAGCAAAATATAATTTACTTCAGCAGCTTAATTCACATTCATGATGTATTTGAAAACACATTTAAGAACTACAGATTTTTTTAAGTGATCATTTATCTTGTATGAGTTTGACATTTTAAAAAAAGAGGGGGAAAAAATGAAAAACTTTTTCAACTGCTAGCTACATATAAGCCTTATAATGCAACTGCAACCCAGGTGTTATTAAAGCAAGTGTTGAATAAAAAATTATCAGAGATTTTAAATCATAACTGGAGCTTAAGGACAGTATATATTTTAAGAAAAAAAAAAGGTACTTGTCTGGAGGAAGATGTAAAACAAATGATATTATCCCTGGCATTGGCTGAAGCTTCGAGTAGTGTTTGTCCCTGCCTTTCTACATAAGAATACGAAGCCTGAAACACTGACTGCATTTTAATGTTGAAAGTTAGTATGGCCTGAAGTGGGGACAGAGGTTGGAAAGCTGCTCAAAATCAATGTGTATAACAGAATAGCCTGCAAGGAGATCATGTATTGTGCCAAAACATTATTATAAATGCTCACAAAATTGCCTAATTTACTACGCCTCTGTTGCCCGTTGTATCCTCAAACTACCTTGCAGAGCTTGTCTGCAACTTCCAAGAAATGTTTCTAGTGTTCAGGATAATATTCATTATATAATAAATGTGTGTATAATTTTTTATATAGTGTGTTTGTCTGTTTCAGGTCTGGTGAGGAGGAAGGGGAAGTGATTCACATGGGCAATGCCATCATGTCCTTCTACTCTGCCCTCATTGACCTGCTGGGGCGCTGTGCTCCTGAGATGCATGTAAGCCCTTCAACAACAGCCTGAGCTGAAGAATGAGATTCTGTATAACGCTTATAGTAGTAAATTTGCTTTACAGTAGCTGCTCAAAACCACTACATATAACAGAATGGCATGTAAGGAGATCATGTACGATATTGTGCCAAAGCATTATTATAAATGCTCACATATTTGCCCAGTCTACCACTTCTCTGTTGCCCACTTTATTCTCAAACTCCCTCGTAGAGCTTTACCCAAGTTGGCATGTTTTGACACTATGCAGCAACCTTAATAACTGCCACAGGGACTCGTATGAGAAATAGATTGTTTTTGTTTTGTGCCTGTGCATCTCTTACAGCTTATCAATGCCGGTAAAGGTGAGGCGCTGCGTATCAGAGCCATCCTGCGCTCTCTGGTTCCCACTTCAGACCTGGTGGGCGTCATCAGCATCCCCCTCAAAATGCCTGTCGTTAATAAAGGTATGCCGGTCTTAGTTTGCTTTAGGCAGTTTCTGATTGTTAAAAGGAAACTCATAAACAGAAGTAAATTAAGGTGAGACAGGATGTCTATCTGGGAAAGAAAAATGTTGTTTGGTTTGGATTCAAGGCTGAAGGTGCACGGTAGTCTGATTAAAAATCTAATTTATACTCTACAGGCAAACCCAGGCTGCTGTATATCACAAACAGTTTTTGCCACATCCTGCTGAACAAACATGTCGCATTACCTTACTGCCTACGGCAAATAATAAAAACTCTGCCTGGTACAGCATGTGTGTCATACTGCCAGATTAAGGAAGCTGAAATAATTTCATAACTCTGCACAGTATCATCACAGGTCTGCTAACTGGAGGTATATTATTGTAAGTGCCTATGCAATGGCAGGAGACATCACTTAGGAGAGAGTCTTCTCTTCTCTCTGCATCTCTGTGGAGAAAAATTATGCCTACAGTGTGTTTTTAGTACCTTTCTACTTTGTGCCTTGCTTATAAAATTATGGGTTGAAACGATGCTCAAAAGCAAGAACACCAGGAAAAAAAAAAAAATCACATATGTGCTGGGTTTCCTCATCTTATCGTGTCTGGAATTACATTTCCCTTAAATAAACTCTAAAGCGTCATTTTATTCAGAAAAATTATGTTGTATTTGAAACTTTGTTCAGGGATTCCCTTTTATTGGTTTTTGTTTTGCACTACGAACCTTCAGATGGCACAGTGACTGAACCGGACATGTCAGCTTGTTTCTGTCCCGACCACAAGGCCCCCATGGTGCTCTTCCTGGACAGAGTTTACGGCATTGAGGACCAGAGCTTCCTGCTCCAAATGTTAGAAGTTGGTTTCCTGCCTGACCTCCGAGCCTCTGCGTCTCTGGATACGGTAAGTCCTAGAACATTCACGACACACACACACTTTCACCTTCAAACTCCCATTTTGTCAATGACTATCTGTCAAAGAATTTGTATCCACTTCCTGAAAAAGTACATTTTAGTCTCTGATAATGCAAAGGATTTAAGCTGTAGTTGTACCTGACAGGTGTAATCGTCTCTATCGTCTCTGTTTCTGTTACATTTCTGAGATCTTAAGTCTTTTGTCATTTACTGATAATGAAATGAAAGTTTCTAGTTTGCTCATCAAATGTGCCACAGAGGGAGTAAATCTTATCAAACATGAGCACCGATTGCTCAGAACAGTTACTAAGCCTTGTTGCAAATTTTCAGAAATATTAACATAATAATTGGCCTACTGATCAGGTCACCCTTAGCTTTTAAAAATTTCGGTATAAAAACTAAACTAAAACGACATTTTTTTGTAACCCGATTTATCCGGTGGTTTGCTACACAGAACGATCTGGGAAGTTGCGAGGACTTTGAAAGAAATATTTTGAACGTGGTTGAGTTATCTATCTATCAGACTAGCACAGATTAACTTCAGTCAATCAAATCAATGAGCCAGAGAATCCTGAAAGTGGCAAAAGGGTAAAAAACAAGCTGCAGGCTGAGGAGCTTTGATAGATAATAAGAAACTAGATGTAAAGTTAGGATTTTCTTTGGTGAGCTTTTGCTCTTTGTAAGGAGAATTTGTGCATAGAAGGCACACACTTGGAGTCATTTAAAAATTACTTGCCAGGTGATTAAGTGAACCTTTGCTCTGATCATACACATACTACATACCCAAAATATGTTATGTATGTCTTATGTATAGTCTATGGATCAAATATAATGCAATATAGTCTAAAACAGCAAAGTAATTATCAACTAGTTTAATTATGGTTATTTTTCTTTAGCCCTTTACTTTGCTAAATCATTCTTCTTTTGGTTTTTAAAGAGAGAAATTGTGAACAAATTCCCACCTTCACTGCTCTTAGTGCAGATTCATTTTCTACTAACAAATTGTCTAGCCATTATTTATGGTTGAATGGCTCACAGTAAGCCATTTCCAGTTTTGAAAAGTATCCATCAGAAACTTTTTACATTTGGAACTTCATTTACATGCAAAAGGTAAATGACACCATCACAAACACCACCTGTTTCCCACAAAAATAACAAGAAGTTACAGAAAGACTTTTCAAACTTTGGTTTTAATGAATATAATTATCCCCATCTGTGACATCAGTGAAAATTGAAGCTCTTCAGCTTTGCCGTCTTTTTCTGCTATTAGAGAACTGCATAATATTTACATTTGGCAGAACCTATTATCACTTCCACCTTCTGTTAATCTCTACGTGTAGAGATTGGGCTGCTCTTCCTTTTTCAGCTACATGCATTGTTCTCTGTCTCACAGGAGGTGTTGAGCACTACAGAGACTGCGCTGGCCATGAACAGGTACATCGGCTCAGCTCTGCTGCCTCTGCTGACCCGCTGTGCTGCTCTCTTTGGCAGCACAGAGCACCACGCACAGCTGGTTGACTCCACGTTGCAGACTATCTACCGGCTGTCAAAAGGCCGTTCACTCACCAAAGCCCAAAGGGATGCCATTGAAGACTGTCTGCTGGCAATCTGCAGGTAAGGCATTTTTAGCTTTGTTTAGTCTTAGCTGAGTTAAATTAAAGAAATCTGGATATTTGCATTGGCTGGTTTATATTTTCAGTTGACTATCTCAGCTAAAAACTTGTGGGGGGTTTGTCCCTGTAGGATTTCTAAACAGTATGGGTGGAATTGGTTTTTGCAGTCAGGATTTTCCCCCTGCTGGCCATTACAAATAATGCAGGTTTAGGGCACTGGCTTCACTTTTCAATAGTTTTTTATATATAATTTATGTGTGTGTGTGTGTGTGTGTGTGTGTGCACACACACACATGCGTATGTATATGTATGTATACATGTATATACATACACATATATGTGTGTATGTATATGTGTATATGCATAATTTTTCAAGATATCATCAAATTTTGTGTGATTTTAGATACCAGTAGCAGCTCGAGCTGCTTTAATTTTGGTGTAAACTGTCACATTTGGTGTGACCTTGATCCAATCATTAAAAACTCTATATTGCTTGCAATATTTTATGGACTGTCTTCAAACTTCACAACAATGGATTTGGTAGACATGACTACCTAGGTTGGCTAACCATTACACCTCGACCCTAATTGTTAGCTCCCAAGGGGAAAAAACACATTTAAGAAACCATATCTATTACCATAAGTAATATCTCATATGAAAGGGCATGGAGAGACAATGCACTTTTTATTTTTTCAATGTGACTCTTTACAGTGTCACAAAAACAGGCTAATGTCAGCATGTTGTAATAAAAACATCATAAAACAATAAAGTTTTAGAATGGCCCTTGCCCTTCAGGGGAAGTCTGAGTGCTCTTGCTATTTAAGTATTCATCACATTTAATATTCAAAGTGTGTTTATGTTGTACACTTAAATTTCCAAATCTTTCTATGGTTCTAATATTGCCAATACTGTTTGAATCATTGTGAAACTCATTTAGTGTTTCTTTGAGGAAGTTTGACATGTCCTTACCTGGACTCATGCAGCATGATGCGTAGAGTACATGCAAGCCGCATACGTAAGGTCACAAGATAAAAAAGTTTTCCTTCTCACAGTTCTTAAAATATTCTTGGATGTGAGCACATGCACATAACAGAAAATCATATTCCACCTACACAGATGTAATTCTGCACTTATTTCACAGACACCTGCGTCCCTCTATGATGCAGCAGCTGCTCAGACGTCTGGTGTTTGACGTTCCAATGCTCAATGAATATTGCAAGATACCTCTCCGGGTGAGACGCAAAACACTTTCTTGTTAATATGTGTTTGATGTATGAGTCAAAAAAGTTATTGAAAAAATAACACAGGCAATCACAGGAATCTAATATTTGGGAACCCTTTGTCTTCCAGAGTTAAACAACATGATTGTAGCAATTGGAGTGTAAAAATATTCAGGAAATGTTTTTTTGTGTGTGTGTGTTTCTTATTTTTAGCTGCTGACCAATCACTACGAGCAGAACTGGAAGTACTACTGCCTACCATCTGGTATGGGCAGCTTTGGCACTGCCTCTGAGGAGGAGCTCCTTCTCACCAAGAAACTCTTCTGGGGAATCTTTGACTCCCTTTCTCATAAGGTACAACCAGGAATTTATTTATATGTATTTGTTATTAAAGATGAGCTGGCCCAGTCTGCATGGAGCTGTAAAAATAGTCTGTATTTTGTGTATTTGTTGTTCTCCAAGAATGAACCAGGACTAGAAGTGGTATTTTTCTGATCCACATCTTTGCAGAACAAAATGTTTGGTAGCTGAGTGGTGCTTGCGATTGTAAAACTCTGTCCTGGGATATTTCAAAAAAAATGTTCTTATATTCTTATTTATTTCTTTAAATCTTGAGTTTTCAACACTTGAGTGTGGATCTCCTGAGAGAAAAGTTCTCAGTAGTCAGAGGCAGTGAAGTGAAAGCTCAATGAAGTGCTTGTGAGCAGTGCAGCTGAGGCAAAGCCAAAACAGATGAATCATTTATCAGTCTGTGACAGGTCACTACATGGTGCAGACTTTTCCAGCTTTCATTTTCATTCCTTTTTTGGGGGGGGGGGGCTGATCCTACTCTGCTCCACTGTAGTTGTCTCAGCAGACATGTTCTGAAAAAATAAAAGTGAAATGGTGAAACTTGTAAGAACCCCTTTTCCTTTTTTCTCACATTTTGTAGAAATATGATGCTGAACTTTTCAAAATGGCCAAGTCATGCCTGTGTGCAATCGCTGGAGCCCTGCCTCCAGACTTTGTGGATTCCAGTTTAGGGGCGACGCTGGAGAAGCAGGCATCAATGGACGCACAGGGTAACTTTGACCCCAAACCCATCAGCACTGCCAAGTAAGTGTTCTAAAAATGCAGCCTTGTTAAAGCAGCATTTTTTATGTCATGTTTCTAAAAGTTTTTATTCATATGTTATGACTTAAATACAATTTTGACTTTTCAGTATCTCCCTTCCTGAAAAACTTGAGTACATTGCCAACAAATATGCAGAGCATTCCCATGACAAGTGGTCCTCAGAGAAGGTTCGTTCCTTCGTGTTCTCAGTGTCTCCTTCACTCATGCCTGGAGTCGATTTATGTTATAAGACGTGGTCGGTACAAAATCCAAAGAAATGCAAAGTTGTAATTGCACTTTGTAATCTCAGCCATTTTGCTAAACCAGTTAATATTTTATGGTTTAATAAAATGCCTGAGATGCTGTAAATATTTACTGAAATAAACTGTGTTGCAGATGTCAGTGGGCTGGAAACATGGCGACACTGTGGATGAGCAGGCCAAGACCCATCCACTCCTGAAGCCCTATAAATCTCTGAGTGAGAAGGTAAGTGCACATTAGTGCTCACACAGCTGAGAAAGCTGTCCGATGGCCCTATTTGCTATGGACATCTTTATTCTTTAACTCTCAACTCTCTTTCAGTTTCTTTAATTAGTCTTCAGAAATAGTTTTCCAGGCTTCTTGAAAGACATTCAAAACTCTTCTTTAGATGTTGGCTGCCTTTTGTTGTGTTCTCTGTCAAGATAATCTCACAATACTTTAAAAATGTTGAGGTCTGGGCTCTGGGGAGGCCAATCCATGGCTGGACAGAACAATTAGACTGAAAAATAATTTTTCTTTTCATTGTGTGTTTTTGGGATCATTGTCGTGCTGAAAAATAAAGTCATTGGTAACATAATGCGTTCTAGCAGATATTGTATGGTGGATCAAAATCTCACAATCGTTTTCACCATTTCATTCATAATTCCATCAGTTGTGCAAGATCACCAACAGCACTGGCTGAAGTGCAGCCCCAGACCATAAGAAAGCCTCCAGCTTGACCTCTTCTCTACATATTGATTACAATTGGATTCAAAAATTTCAAATTTGGATTTATCACTCAATAACACCTGTTGGCACTGATTTTCAGTCCAGTCTTTGTGGCATGCCTCAGTCATTTCTCCTTGTCACGCTTGCTGAAGAATGGCACCTTGACAGCCATCCTTCCACTGAGAGCATTTCTGATGAGGCTTCTGTGAACAGTAGATGGATCAACCCAAGGGCTGAATGCATCACTCAGGTCCTGCGTCAGGCATTGGGTCAAAAATTACTCTGTAGGATAAACTCTAAAACTCTTACTAAGGTAGTCAGAAAATTTGCAAGGGGGGAGCCACAGACAAACAAATTCATACACTATCAAAGGTGGACAGACAAACACTTATGTTCTGAACACACTCTGAGGCGGTTTACTGAGAAGGCAAGAAAAAACCCACATCATTAGTAATCATTTTGCAAGTACTTTTTTATCAGAAGTTTGAAAAGAAATACATGTGTGTTTGTCTGATTTTTGTATAAATGTTTTCACATTTTGCTAAGCTGTGACATCTGTACTATAGGCCTATTCTATATAGGTCTGCACGTCTTATACAGGGCAGAGTGTTAGACTGTGACTGTGTTCATTCTGTAGGAGAGAGAAACGTATCGCTGGCCAGTTAGAGAGTCGCTGAAGAGCATGCTGGCTATGGGCTGGAACATAGAGAGGACCAAAGAGGGTGAGGCGATGTTCCAGCAGCGAGAGAGCGAAAAACAGCGGAAGATCTCGGAGTCCCAGGTAACACATTTATAAATGTTTCCTTTTGTAATGCATATTTACTATCTCATCAACTGACAACAATTCCCTAGATGCTCCTTTTTAAGTTTTCGGTCTTTGTTGATTCACACTACAGAAAGCAGACATCATTTATAATAGGAGCCCATTTTAAAAAAAAATAGCAGGACCATTGTTGCTGTGCAAGAATAATAAACACCAAACGACAATGCCAATGGCTTGTATCAATAATGATACTACTTTAATGAAGGCTTAATTTATCAAGCCCAATTTTTTTAATGGAAATCTGTGTTTTGGGAAGTGAGAATTGTCTGCTTTGCTTTGAACTCGAAGAGTAAAGAGTCTATTTTTGATCCATAGAGAGCTCAAAGCATGTACTGTAGTAAAATAAATAAAAATAAAGAAAATATTCACATTTTTTCAGACAGGAGATATTTTTACTGCTAATATTTTCAGCTTAGCACCCAAACACAATTTAAGCATGGGTAGGCATCATTTTTATTGAGTCATTGGACAAAAATTCTACAATTAACATTTAGCAGATCTTAAGAAATATGCTATTAATAGTCACTGATGCAGAAATGCATGGAAAAGACTTGACTAAGAGTAAAGTGTGGATATATGCGTACATTAGCATTATGTCTTCAACATTTACTTGCAGATGTCTTTTAGTAGCCTAAATGATAAATCTGCTAGATCCAGTAGGGATGACAGCGGAAGGGCAATAAATGAATTTTCAGTCTGTTAGCGATGTTGGCAGTTAAAGCTTCTCCGTTTGCTGTTCGTAAATCAGAGCCATCCATCATATCCTTTCATTTGTATTATCTTTTGCTGTTTTTTGTTAGCTGGCAAAATGTGCAAAAGGTACAACACTGATTCAGAAGCAATTTGCTTCTTTTTTTACTTTGTAGATTAATGGATTCAGTCCCGCTCCGATGGATCTGCACAATGTCACCTTGTCGAGAGAGCTACAGGTTGGGTTTCATTTGACCTTTCCTAAATGTTCCCATGTATCTTCTAATCCACAGTACAAAAAAGGCATGCCACACAGTGGGCAAACTGAGTAAAGCTGCACTTTTTCTGTTTCTTCAGGGCATGGTGGAGGTGGTTGCAGAAAATTACCACAACATCTGGGCCAAGAAGAAGAAAACTGAACTTGTCAGCAAAGGTGTGCAAGTCGTAGTGAAGTTTAAAAAAAAACAGCAGTCGAGGAGTATTTATTTGTGTTGAAAAGAAAACGCCTGAAATGACTTTTCAATCTTGTCCAGGAGGAGGGACCCACCCACTGCTGGTACCCTATGATACCTTGACAGCTAAAGAGAAGTACAGAGACAGAGAGAAGGCCCAGGAGCTCTTCAAGTTCCTGCAGATTAGCGGCTATGCCATCACAAGGTCAGCCTCCTAACGCTCACGTTTTAAAGAAATGATAAATGAAAAATTAGGCAACTGTATGTCTCCATACTTTACCAGTGCTATACTGAAAACTTGGGGAAAATCCTAATGAGCACTTCTTCTACTACAAAAATGGATTTCTGTACATTAATAAGCATTATTATGGATGCATGTCTCCACTACTGGAAAAAGCATTTTTTGGCTGTGTTGCTGTCTCAAAATTTCATGTTATTGTCTCAAAATTTATAGTTAGTATCTCAAAGTTTTGATTTTCTGACTCGAACTGCTGAGTAAGTTGAAATTTTGAGATAATAAACCAAAGATTTGACTTACGGATGACTAGTAGTCAGTAGTTTTTCTGTCTCACAGAGGCTTGAAGGACATGGAGCAGGATTCATCATCAATGGAAAAGCGCTTTTCTTACAAGTTCCTTAAGAGGCTGCTGAAGAATGTTGACTCTGCCCAGGAGTTCATTGCTCATCTTGGTAAGTCTGCTGCATTTTTTATACGCAGATGCTGATGTACTGCTCAGTGCTAAAAGTCTTGGCTGACATTGGTACTCAACATTGTTAATCCAGAGGCGATGGCCACCAGTGGGAAGACGGACAAATCCCCTCATGACCAGGAAATCAAGTTCTTTGCCAAGGTTGGGAGCTCTGTTTGCAACTGAGCCACTGATGTGCTGTTGTAGTTACTTTTTTAAAAAAATTAATTAAAGTGTTTATTTCTTCTCCCCAGGTGTTGCTTCCTCTGGTTGATCAAACATTTAAAAACCACTGTCTGTACTTCCTCTCCACACCTAGCAAGAACCTGAGCAGTTGTGGTTGTGCCTCCAATAAAGAGAAGGAGATGGTCACCAGGTACTGTCATCATGTTTTTGCAGATCAGTGTGTTTTCTTGTATTTCCATAAAGCCCTTTCTTGTTTTCTTTCACTCAGTTGCTTTTTCCTAACATCTTCTTCAGTTTCGTTCTTACTCCCTTTCTTTTCCAGTCTGTTCTGTAAGCTGGCAGCTCTTGTCAGACACAGGATTTCTCTCTTTGGTAAGGTTGCTTCTGTTCATATGTTTGTGTGCCTTTTTGTTTGCAATCCTTTCGAGTATCTACATTAAAAATATCCCACAGGAAGTGATTCAGCAATGATGGTGAGCTGTCTGCACATCCTTACTCACTCACTTGACACCAGGTAAAGGACACGCATCTATTATCTTTAAACCACTAACTCATTAAAAAAAAGTATTTTTACATGCATACTAGCCTTTCCGTTCCCTCCTTCCTACAGAACAGTGATGAAGACTGGCTCGGAGCTGGTAAAAGTTGGGTTAAAGACTTTCTTTGAGAATGCAGCAGAAGACTTGGAGAAGCTGCTGGAGATGCTGAAACTGGGAAAGTTCATGCAATCCCGTGCCCAGATGAAGAGCGTCAGTCAAAGCATAAACTATGTGACAGTGGCACTGCTACCTATCCTCACTGCCCTCTTTGAACATATCAAAACATACGAGTTTGGAGTGGACTTGCTTTGTGAGTTTCCATGCTCGGTGTTTGCTGTTCTCTTCTGTGTTTTTCATAGTTTTTTTTTTCATACTTTAGTTATGCATCATAGTTAGCTAAGAGAAAAGTGAAAAGAATAAACAAAATACAGTTAAATACAAAAAAACCGGGATGGGAAACAGTTGATTTAGAAAAAGAAAGCCTTCTTTATATTCCCAGTTTGCACAGAATTCCTATTATAAGGATTTTCTAATAGGAATTTTCTAATATACTTTCAATTTTTATTACTGTTTTCCCCTCAAAGTTTCTCGTTTCTTTTTGCTGATCTTTAATGGATGCATGTTTTTTGTTTCAGTGGATGACGTCCAGCTGTCTTGCTACAGAATTCTGACATGTTTGTACTCTCTGGGAACAGGAAAGAACTTGTTTGTGGAGAGGTAGGAGGCAAAACCTTTCTAATACAGAAAATCGGTATTGTACACAGTTAACTATGATATGGCTGACAAGATTTTTTATTAACATACTGTATGCATGTTTAGAACTTATTAAATACTTTATAGTTTAATGATCTACTTTGATTTATATGGCACATTTTATGGGAAAGGGCATCTGTTACAAAATTAAGACAAAAATCAAGCCTAGTGTTTAAGTTCAAGCTGCCATTAAACCAGTCTGAACCTTAGTCTTGGAAGATCACCTGATGGTAAAGTCAGTTCACATCAGCTGACACCTTTCTTTGGATCCAGTTGATAATTTCATAGCTCCTTTAGTCTGCCACAGCTGCTGGGCATCTGCAAGCCACTTTGCAAACCACCTCCACTCAAGGTTCTCCTTTTCATGATGTTTCTTACTTAATCATTGTAGTGGTCCTGACTGAAATTACACATTTTTGTATTAAATGTAGATCTACTTAAAATAGTAAATAACAAAATAAATAGAAATAAAAAGAAAACTGTTCCCCAAAACTAACATCTTAAAAAGCTGCTCTGAATGAGAAACTTTCAGCCAAGTCAAACTGTAAAATAACAGAGGTGAAGCTTTAATGTTTGTGAATGCCAACAGGAAAAAAAACCGATCGTTTAAAAAAATTCCTTACACAAACCAAAAAATATTTCTTTGTCCATTTCTGGCACCTGTAAAATCTTCCACCTACAAGAGTAACTTGCTCTTGTACATTTTAACCAGTGTCTTTATCTGTGTGCTTATTTTGAATAAGTAATATCACATTATGCAAATTTACATGTTGATTTGTATCATAAATAGGCATCTGCCAGCACTGGGGGAGAGCCTGGCGACTCTGGTTGGAGCCATGCCTGTAGCTTTCCTGGAGCCTCATCTAAACGCTCACAACCCACTCTCAGTCTTCAACACCAAGACCCCTCGAGAGCGAGCCAGTAAGAATCCCCCTGATCCTTATTTTAATTTTAATTTGATTGTTACTGTATAATGGCTTCTGATAAACATTTACTATTATTAACTTGGGGGTTTTAAGAACGCCAGTTTTTAGATAGAATCTCTGTGATTAATCACAGCAATTGTTTTTCTGTTCTAGTCCTGAGTATGCCTGACACAGTGGAGGAGATGTGCCCAGAGATGCCTCGTCTTGACAAACTTCTCAAAGATGTCAATGATGTGTCAGAGTCTGGTGCTCGCTATAGTGACATGCCACAGGTCAGAAGAGTTTATGGGATATTAATATTATTAAACAAACATTTGGATTTTTTTATTGCAACTGCTGACTACTTTATATGCTATTAGTTTGCATTATCGGAAGTGTGCAATCCAATGTGAAACATAAAAGGGACTGGAAGTCGGGCCATCTCAGCCTCAGCTCCATTAATTTTGACTTTACCTTTAAAGTGTAATAATTTTTAATTAATTGAAGTGAAATAAAATATTAACTATGCTTTTAATCAACTGGTATTTTATTTAATATTACTGAATAAATGTGAAATGCGAACCCTACAGTTAAAAAATTATATAGAGACGGAATGAACTCTTTAATTTGTGTACCCAAAAGGAGAATGCATCATGGCAGGAATGCAAAGGCAGCCTCTAGAGTTGAGATTAAAGCGGTCAGTTAGAAAAAAACTATTAAAGGTGAATAAAGGTGGACATATTTGGATAACTTTTCTGGGCATATTTGGCAAAATAAAGCTGAATGTTCTGTTGCCCTAAAATCAACACTGGAAGCTGTGCATTGATAATCTCACTTATGTCACAGTACACACACGTCTGTTTTAATTGTCTCCTCTGATTCAGACACTCAGCCTTCTGCCAATCTCCTGCAGGTTATAGAGGTAATCCTTCCCATGCTGTGTAACTATCTGTCCTACTGGTGGGAGAAAGGTCCAGAGAACTCGCCCCCAGATACTCAGTGCTGCACCATGGTGACCTCTGAACACCTCAGCATCATTCTGGGAAATATCCTCAAGATCCTCAACAGCAATCTGGGCATTGATGACGCCCCCTGGATGAAGAGGATTGCTGGTAAGCCCCCAGTATTATTGTTAGAGAAGTCAGTAAATGTATTCCAGTCGTGGGATTCTAATACGTTATTTGGAGATGTTGTCTAACATCTTTTTTCCAGGGACCAATGGATGACTTTTCATCTGTGTTCTTTAAAACTGTGACTCAGACCCTTTGCAAAAGCTGGCTTATCCTTGAAAATGTCAGTGTCTCAGCCGAGAAAATAATTTCCGGATGTTTATTCACAGTCTATTCTCAGCCAATCATCTGCAAAGCTGGAGCAGATCTGCTCAGAACCCATTTCCTGCCCACACTGGATAAATTAAAGAAGAAGACAGTGAAGGTGAGAGCTTAAAATATAGTTGCACATTGTATCCACTGTCAAGTGATGCCTGTGGTTAAAGTAGATTTTTTTTTCTTGTTAACTCCATTAATGGCTGTTAAAGTTGTGGTGTAAAAATGAAGTTGTCTCTAAGCTTTGAGTATACTTACATCCTTTTTGGACAATAAAAATACCTCTTTGCTCAGTGAAAGGACGGAGAGATGGGATTATTATTGAAGGCGTTAATACTCATAAACTGATTGTTGTTTATGCGCTGCATATGCAGGTGGTGGCTGAAGAGGAGCTGCTGAAAGCTGACAGCAAAGGTGACAACCAGGAGGCAGAACTGCTCATCTTGGACGAGTTTGCTGTGCTCTGCAGGGACCTCTATGCTTTCTACCCCATGCTCATTCGTTATGTGGACAACAACAGGTGCAAAATATGTACACACTACTAATCTTTTTGCAATTTTATGTCAACATTCAGTACGCTAAGGTTTTTTTTTTTTTTTTTTTTTTTTCATTCCTCA
>VUQG01000218.1:14045-39788 GCA_015106755.1 Etia nguti
TTGACTATAAAAATGTCTGATTAAAAAAAAAAAAAAAAAGTTAAAAAGGACATTTTCTGTGAATTAACAGTAAGTTAGTAACATTTATTACCCTTTTAATAATTCCATTTATATCTCATGGTAACTGTCAGATGAATACAACCACAATGAAACAGACATCACAGTTGGAGACATTACACACACTTGTGATTGAATTCCATGACAGATTTTCATCAATCACTGCCCCTTGTAGTAATTTACACATTTGCCTAACAAGCAAAAGATCACCAGTTTTTCAGGAGGAGACACAAATCCCTTTGTGGTTGTGTCAGGAATGACAGCTGATGTAAAAACTCGAAGTATCAAACATGTGGTGCTGCACACTGTGAATAAGGAAGTAGAGAAAAGTAGTTTTTTAGTGTCTCTAAGTAACTTTACTACAGTCCTCACTAAAAGCTACCTGTTGATGTGCCTACCTTCATTTTCTTGGTATTTAACTAAAGAAAACTAGCATGACACCAACTCATCCACATATCCACAATATCCATAATATTTTTAAATTAACACTCACTGCATCATCAGATAAGTAAGTCCTACATTTGTTAGTACACCAAGTAAATAAAACTGGAGATATGACACTCCCCTGTGGGCTCCCGGTGTCAGTGGTAATAATAGCACCATGCACTCTAGCACCGTGTGATCTGCCAGTCAAAAAGGAATCAACCCACCTCATGATTGGGCTGCCATAAACACAGCACCTGCATATCGTTTTGCTTGGTTCAGATAACAGTAGATTGTATGCAAGACATACAAAAGAGCATCGCCTCTGTTCCTCCCTGTGTTATATGCAAATTAAAGTGGATCCAGTTTGTTTTGAACCTCACTGTGAACATGGTCTAATGATGTTCTGTCAGAACTCCTCATTGTAATATATGTTAGTACTACTGGATGATAATCATTTAGTCCATGATGATATGCATCCTCGATGGCAGACTGTTGGTTTTCAGCAACAAACAAGATTATATGACAGCAATTTGTAAGCCCTGGTTTAAGTAACGACCAGTATGAATTGGGAGGTTTATCACATCAAGCAAACATAGATTTCTTTCAGTCAAGTGGAATTACCTTAAAGCCACACAGTGTAAGCTTCTGAGACTTCAGTACTTGTTTTCTTTGCACAGTATTACTTTCTAAGAGAAGTAAAAAAGGAAACTTCTTATTTATGTTTTCTCCTCCATCCTTTTTCAGGCTACCTCAATGTACTGGTGAACAGTCAGTGGCGGACCTGCTGGTGTCTTATAAAGAATGGACAGCTGTGGTTTTACCAAGACAAGGGCAAGAACAAAGTAACCCAACCTGCTGTGGCTCTAGAGGGCTGCAGTGTTTTGCCTGACCCCAGCCCAGAGCACCTATACTCCTTTCGGATTGACATGGATGGCACACAGATGGCAACTCTAGAGGTAGATTACCGGTTTATGTTCTCTACATTTAAATGTTTGTGGGGGGGGTTAGATTGGTGAGAAAATGCTGGAGGCTTTGTTACCACGCGAAATAAATTGTTTGCACCGGGTAGAAACTCAACCACGCGGGTTTCAGTTAGTCAGGAGTGGAACAGTGGTGTGCTGCAAGCTCAAAGTGCTACTTAACCAAAGCTTATTGAAAATAGACCATGATATCGCATGTACACACACCATGTTTCCTGTCTGCAGCTCATGCTTGCCTCAGATGAGAGCTTACTTTGGGCTTACTGCGTAGCTCTAAGCAGTGGGCTCAAATGTCTAGCGGGATTTAAATGTGTGGAAAAAAGCAAATACTGAGTCAGCAAAATGAGAAAAGATGCACAGCTGCTTCTTGGAACCCTCAACACAAACATGTCCTCATCTGAAACTCACTTTCTGCTGACATCAGACAGCATATGTAATATATGTGCGCACACAAGGGTGGTCTGGGAGCTTGAGTGGGTGTGGGTGCATGTGTACATATGTGAGTGTGCGTCTTTGTGTAAAGGGTGTGGATGTACTGGGCTTTTGGGGGACTAATGCTACACCCTTTTTCATTAAGCTTCCAGTACCACCCAGCTGCAGTGCGTGTTTGGTCATAGGCAATGGAATTCAGTGTTTATTCTTGAGAGATGTGTTCTATTTTTTTTCCTTCTTCTCATAAGGTTTTGTTTGCTTGTTTGCCCTTTTATTTTGCCATCTTCAAGTGTTCACCCAGCTTCAACATTAAAACTATTTTATATTGTTAAGCACTTTGTGCAGCATCGTCTGTCTGGAAATGTGCTATATAAATAAATTTGACCTTGACCTTAAGTCAAATAAAAACGTGCCGTCAAACCATTATGTAATATGTTTAATAGTTAACCTTCTAATTAGGCAAGCTGTTTGAATCTCCCAAGATAATAAAAGGCAGTAAACACATCGTGTCATATCAGGTTGTTTTACATGCCTCAATCTCACTGCATACTCAATGCACAGATTTATTGTATGTGTTGTGTGGTGCAGTGCAGTTACTTATTTAATAGAGAATTATTAAGAAGCAGTTTTAACTGATCCAAAATACTAAATCCTAGAAACAGCTCTTTCCTCTTATATTTTTCTAGTTAAGTCTAACAGCTCAGCTTGTACAGTTCATTTCTTAAAGATTAATTCAGAGAACCGGTGCTTGGAAATGGTGCTGTAGCAATCATTTTATTAATTAAAAATGGCATCCAAATTAAACTCTGAGGATTTAAAAACATGATGTTGCAAGTGCATGGTTTGTAGTGAATGCTTGTCCTTTTCTCTTCCATTCCCTCCCAGGCTAAGACATCTGCAGATATGGGTCACTGGCTGGGACTCTTGCTGTCACAGACCGGAAGCAAAACAGATCCAGAGGAGCTGACATACGACTACGTCAATGCTGAGAGGATCTCCACTATTGTCAATGCCGCAAAGACTTCCTTATAGTAAGTTTTTCGCTTTTGTTCGCCTCAAAAAGGATCTGATATGCAGATTTCCAGCTCCATATCTTATTCTTGGACTTTAGTAGAGCGGTTCTGTGTCATTCACAGTTTGAAATATTCCTCATTTGTCACGCATTGATCTTTGGTGCAACTTACTTCACTTTAAATGGACCGGTGCTTAAACACCGCTTTTCTAGTCTATTTGAGCTCCCAAGCCACAGCCACCCCTTTAAAACCACCTTTCTTCTGTCTGGTCAGTCCTCACAAACAAAACGTTTGAACTGCAGCTGCTGTGTTCACAGCCAGAACAGTGCCTCAGATGACCAAAATAATAACATCCCCTCTCTTTGACATCATCCAGATCCAAGAGTATATAAAACTGTCTAAATGGCGGTGTTTTAAGCAGTGTGAAGTCTGAGCTTTTGGAGAGGACTACCGCTGCACAAGGTTAAACTGGGACTTCTTTTTGTTATTATGTGTCTCTCTAGCTTGATGCAGAGGAGGTATTCAGAGCCAAACACCTACATAGACACCCTACCTTCTATTTCTCACAACTCTGATGATCTGTACGATGATGTGGCCTCTATAGCTGACCCAGAGGTAAGCTGTCACGAAACCTGATGCAGTGTTTGGAGATTTTAACTTTCAGTTTAATATTGACTCAGTCATCTGGCCACAAGCCATCTCCTAATTTCCTCCTCTCGTGTCATACAGGATGCTGAGGAGAATAGCCCGACAAACTGCGAGGGCAACAATCTCCAGAAAGATAATGAAACATGCTCACAAGACAATGCCAAAGGCTCACAGGGTACAGAACAGGACTCTGAAAACAGGATTTATCTAGACCTTGTCCCTGTGCGCTCTTTCCTTCATACATCCTCTGGAGGTAAAGTTTCCCCTAAAGAAGCTTCGAGACATTCCCCAATACCAGCAGATGACCAGAAGGACTCCTCTTCTCAAGTTAAAGAGGTAGGAAATAAGAGTTTATTGACAACCTCAATCCTTTCTCTAGAAAATATTTTTTACTTTCTACATTAATAATTTGCACATCATTTGGTTGCAGGGGACGTCGACTAACAATACTGAGCCAGATTCAATACCTGCATTAAATGGGACAAACTTAGCCTCTGGTACCAACAAACCAGAACAAGAAGGAGCCCAGACTCCCACTCCATCACAGCCACAAACTCAACCAGTCAAGACCTCAACACAGAGTCAAGAGACCACTAAGAAGACCAGCCTGGGTATCACACAGGCCTTCAATTCCTTTGGTGGACACATCCACAAGGGTCCAACATCTCACACTGCTGCTGCGAGTCCTCATAGCCCACAACCTGCAAGGCCCAAGGCACATACCATAGGTCAGGACAAATGGGGCAATGGGTTTGCCGAGCTCCTTATATATAAAAAAAGATATAGCAAGCATGCTCTTCATTTTAATATCCCCACACTCATCTTTTTACAGATATATTCAACAACTTTTTATCATGAAGCAGATATGTTAGAAGTATAAGTGAAGCTATTATTACTTTCCTTGACACCGGCTTCCTATTCTGTACTATTACATAACCATGGCTCCCTCTAGTGACAGCCTGCATCTTCTACAGTTAAAAGCACAGCTTAAGATCTGGGCAAGTTTGGGGGGTTTTTATGGTTATTAAATCTCGATATACTCTAAAATTATAAATGCTCAATTACCAGGATGCCCCGGTGCAGTTGAGATAAAACTGGGCAAGAACCGCACAGAGGCAGACATGCGGCGCTACATCGACGAGCGTGATCGTCTGGAGAAACAGAGGGAGGAGGTGAAAATCAGTCTGGCAAACCTCAAGAAAGAGAAGAGGGAAATCAAAGAGGAGCTCAGCACCTGCCAAGGTACACCTGCACTATCCGTGTGACTCAGAGATTTACACTGGTCACAGTGGGACTGACAGCAGTTTGTTGTCCTCAGATCCCAAGCAGCAGGCCTCATTGGAAGCCCATCTGAAGCAGAAGGAGGAGGCGTGCCGAGAGGCAGAGCAGCACAGGGTAGAGGTGGAGCTACAGTTGGTAGAAGTGAAAGAGAATCTGAAGAAAGTGGAGTCAGGGCCCTTCACGCTGGGAACCACACTGGACAGCAGCCTCCAGGACACGCCGATGGTTAGTGTGCTGGCTGTCTTTCTATAAACCTCAGAATCCATCTGCTAAATGTTTTCTGTGTTTTTCAAATCAGTGCATGATGAAAATGTGAACCTTAACCAAATCGCTGCTATTTTACCCTCAGCCTAAAGCAGCAACGATAGGCTCTCCCCAGGTATCATCATCATCATCGTCGTCGTCGTCATCATCGTTATTGTCACCATCATCTTCATCCCAACCCTCCAACAGCAACGTTAACGCAGATTCAGTTTCCCCGGTCAATTCTGCGTCTGCTCTTAAAGCCAGACCCACCTCCATGATGACCACAAAAGGCAACGTCCTACAGAAAGCTAAGGTGAGATTCTTATTTACACAGAAAGCATCAACGTCAACATCTTATCTTGGAAGACATATTATAATTGGTAGGTCTATTTCTTTTTATATTCATAGGAATGGGAGAAAAAATCAACAACCTAAGAAGAAATCCTTATTGACCTCTGAAATTCAGAAGTTTATGTTGGTCTAGTCGCCCGTCACCACGTTCTGACCCACCGAATGAGCAGACATTTTAATCAGGATCCTCCCTTCCCTGGGCCCTTCAACCAAACCATCACTTTGTCAAGACTATGATGAGCCAGTCCCACAGAGCCACACGTCGTGTTCTTGGATACCACTGGATATAATCTTAAGTTCAATGACTTTTTAAAGTTTGTTTCTATTTGCAAACGGAGGAAAGTGACGAAGTAGCATTTTGGCCAGTGTAAGAAATGCATTAATGCTACGTTTAAACTTTGAAACGTTGAAATTAAAAACCACTGAAGTTCGAGACAGAGGCCCCCCTTACTAAATCAGCCACTCTGTACACAGATTGTAGCTTGGTTCATATATGCTGGTAGCCAAGATGTAAATATATTTACACCATTATTCAGCCTTTGGGCTTGTATTGCTAGCTAAAAATGCACTTTTTATTCAAATAAAAATATACTGACAAAAAATGGGCTTGATTTTTTTTTTTTTAATAAAAATGTCTAATTTTGCTATAACATGAATGAAGTATTTACTTCTGTAAGGGGAAACATTTTTGTTTCCCCTTACAGAACGTTTAGTTTCAGATACCTTCCCATCACTTCATTCAAAATTTACCTGCCATCTTCTCTTGATTGGAATATAACTACCTCTTGTATATTGAAATTTTACAATACGAACATGCTTTTTTTATTCCAAATGATCTCTCTGTATGAACCTCAACCAGCTTAGTGGATTTAAGTGTAAAAATATGGAGGGTAATATTAAAAATGTAAACAGAGGGAGTGGGAGGACCTTCTTTTTGGTATGTAAAGAAATAAAGTTGTGACTATTATGCATTAAAAATATTACAATCCTGATACTGATTAATAATATAAAAGTTTATATCCTTTAAATACAAGAGAACTGTGTTGAGACATTTGCACAACAGTGAGCGCAGTGACAACTGGTAAAAGTAATAACATACAAATGAATACAGTAGTACAGATACATACAAAGCACTTGCTGACACTGTGTGCAACTGTAAACAGTGAAGCAAAAAAAAAAACCGAAGCAACATTAGATTTGCCTTTGCTCCATTGTGTACCCGCAAACATCCTCAGTTCTTAAGCGTTCATATGTTCAGTGTATACTTTTTGTTTATAAGTGCAGGGCATGTCAGGGAGTATGTCTCCGACGGTGTAGTTTGTAGCGATGCAGAAGCTCCTGGTGGTTCTTCCTCTGCCTGCTCTTCCTCCTCAGGCCAACAGGTCTTGGAAGATCTCCTCTGGATGAAGACCTGCTGCTTTCTACAAACAAACCACACAACAAGTCATGGCTTGTAACCAATTCTGTCCATTTACATTTCATTTACTGTTTAATTTGTGAGCTCTTGATATGGGATCAAGTGCTATATCAGGATATCTATACCTAAATCAGTTTGTCTTTGGACAATTTTTTTTTTACGGGACAAACAAGTTTTAAGAAAAAAGTAGAAGGGACACTGACATTATTAAAATAAAATGTCAAAGCTATGAAAAGTATAAATTGAGGATAAAAGGAAAGAAAACTTTCATGAATGCCACTGACTTCTTTCACAGTGTGGCCCCTCATAGCCTTGGCACTGACAGCGAAAGCTCCCTTCTGACAAGATGCAGACCCCATTATTCATACATGGGTTAGGCTTGCACAGGTTTACTGGTTTCTTCACCTCTGAAAGGAAGGAATCAGCACAAAGCAGCCAATTATTTTTCATGTAAAGTTTAAAATAAACTATCTTACGTCTCTGAAAAGTCTGAGTGAAGGAAAAAGAAGAAAAACTGTGTTTGCAGACCAGTTTCACAACAGTTCCTTATCAATAGAAAAAGGAAACAGTTTGGGAGGTTTGGTAAAAGACAAGTTCCCCTGCATCGTTACCTGAACACAGCATCTGCACCAGAACATCCTCAAAGTACTTGAGATCCTCATAAGACGGCACTGAGATCATGTGCTCCTCTGCACCGGCAATCTGCATCAGCCTGTCCCTCTGCACATCTCCGATACCAACCACAAGCACTGAGACTCCATTGTCTCTTATCTTTTGAGCCGGTACGACAGCATCATCCCCACCGGTGCCGTCCGTCACCACTACTACAGCCTTGTTCACTCCGGGTCGTGCGCCATTAGCTATGGTGAGAACATTAGAGTGGATGTGCAGCAACGCCCCACCCGTCGAAGCCACTCCACCCACGTACTTGGCGTCAGCTACAGCCTGAATGATGGAAGAACCAGTCTCATACGTGTCCAGCTTGAAGACAGTGGTTGCTCTCCTACTGTAGGCCACAAGGGCCACTTGAGCCACGTCACGGTTGATGTCGAACTGGACGGTGACGCTGCGCACAAAGTCCTGCAGGGTAGCAAAGTTATCACGGCCCACACCACCTGAAGCATCCAGGGCAAACACCAGATCTACAGCTTGACCCAGACAACCTGGAAAAAAAAAGAAAAAAAAGCATATGCAAAGCCAATTTGATTGTTTTGTGTGTAATCCTTTCAGTAGTATCTGACCTAAAGGTAGCATTAATGCTCCAACATATTCAACATATCTATCAGATCATGTACCTTGCGTATCCACACTGCAGATCTTGGCCCTCAGCTCAGGGATCTTGGAAGCGAGCCTATCAGGGGATGAGTAGGTGAGGGTCCTCTGCGGATTTCCTGTGATGTTATTCAGCTGCCCCTTTAAGTTGTCAGGTCCGACTCCTATCAGGAAGATCTCTCTGTCTCGTGCATATTTAGATTGCTCAACCACCTCGTCTGCAGCCGGGGTGGCGGTGAGCAGCACCACCACACGGGGAAGGTCGTCCGCAACATCGGCAAAGACCGGCGCGCTCATAAAGCCATGGCGAGTAACATAGCGGAGGGCCTGGCCCGTGTTTGTTTCACCACCAATTAGCTGAAGTGAGTACACAGCCTTAAGAAGACTCCTCAGGTCTCCTTTGAACTTGCCAACCTGGGCCTCGACTCGTGGTTCCCCGCCAAACACCGCCAGGCCGACCTTGCTGGGGCTGTTAGATCCAATCACAGTCTGCAGGAAGCGCTTTAAGAAGGACTTGAGGCGGAGAAAGCCTTCCAAGGTGAGTGTGGCAGAGCCCTCCAGCAGGAAGAGCAGATCTACAGAGCAGTCCAGCGATAACGCAGGAGCTGAGAAGGAATGGACGGTTTGGTTAGTTTGCTCTCTACAGTGTAAGATCAGACATAATCTTAGCATGCAGTCAGCAGCTTTGAGTGTACTGACCACAGTGTGGGTCTCCCCCGTAGCCAGGAGGACACATGCAGTGGTAGCCCTCTGAACCTTCTGATACACATGTTCCACCATTCAGGCATGGCCGAGAGTCACAGGGATCTACAGCAGAGAGAGATGAAGAACATGAGCTGCAGAAATAGCATCTAAGAGAAGTAAAAAGCAGAAGCAGGAGGAATAAAAAAGGGAGGACGAGGTTCTTACCCGGACAAATTGTTCTATGGCAGACTGTCTTGTGTCTCTTAGAAACCTTGTTGTATCTGTAAAACACAAAATTTAAAATATTTTGTTAGCATTTAAAACAGTTGCTTCTAGATAGTGTGATGTGGGTAAGTTCCTGACCCCCATAAGCCATTCTCTTATTTTCCCTATTAGGTAACAGAAACACATTCCCTGAGCCCCACCTATCAATTGATAAACTAATTAATATAATAAGTGCCAGAGGCATTTTAGATCTCAGTTGGATCTTCCATTCATGTGAATTGCTAGCATTCATCTAGACAGTTTCAGGTACTAGAAACAGCACACAGCTGTGCTTTTAAAAAAAAAAAAAGTTTTACCTTGAGTGTAACGGTCTAGTTCCACTTGCCTCGGGCCATTTTGCTGTGGTAAAGTTGCAATGTTGTGTGAAATTAATTTTGTCAAAGGCCATTTTAATTTTGCCTGGGAGGGTCTGAATGAATTACACTGCTGTAGCTTGTTTTTTATTAACACCCTCACACTGACACAGCACATTAACACATGGGAGTTACCCCGTTCCACTGCTGTCTTGTGGCTCATTGAGAAATGAGGGGGGGAAAAAAACTGTTACACACTTAGATCCAATGTAACGTCCAAAATAGATCATATTAGGAAACTATACAGTGCTGTGCAAAAGTCCCGAGCCACCTCATGAACGTGTTGTCTCTTCACAGACAACTTAGCATGCTGTACAGTGTGTTGTTAAAGAATTTGAGAAATCTGGATAAATAGGAGGACAAAAGAAGTAGCAACACATCTAAAAAACAAAAAAAAATTAAAACTATCTACAGCAGATGAGCAGTGTCTCAAAGTCACATCGTTAAGAAATAGGAAAAGAAAACTGAGCAAAGACATGACACATGACACAAACCTTTAGTGTGACATTTCTTGCCTATAAGAGTTCAGGCCGTGTTTTTCCATTTATGCACATGTTAAAATAAACCACTGCACCAACATTCCTAGTAAAGTATAAAGAAATGAGAAGAAGCTCAAGACCTTTGCACAGTACTGTATACTGGAGCTACAACATTTGAAAGTAAAACCTTTAAACACTTGCCTATAGTAGGGACAGAGAGATGTGTATGGGGAAAAGCCTTTGGAACCTTTCCAACACATGTAGTTCCCCTGCAGCTCTTTAACTGTCTCCAGTGTCTTCCTCTCACAGGGAAATGTCTCAATCCGACAGCCTGGAGAACAGGGTTGAGACAGGGGTTAGGAGGAGACTGGACACTGAGCAATGAGGGACAAGAAAAAAGGGGGTAGTGCAGCACAAAGCAAGGACGTTAGAGAAAGGGATTCCCATTTACTTCTTTAAATAACAAGCACGAATAGTTGTCAGGGGAAAGTCCAACCTGCAGGTGTGGCGTTGCAGAAAGAGAAGGTGCTCAGTGTTGTGTACAGGCCATTGACACCATCATGAAAATGCTCAGCGAGGAAAACGTGGCTCTCTGTTGGCTCACTGGCTAAAGCGTGTAGCTCCTCCCATCTGAAAACATACAAAGATGGCTTAGTATATAAAGAAATGTACACATACTTGAATGTGTTATTATAGGGAAAGTTTATTGTGGAGCTGTCAAACATACTTGGGGTAGCGCAAGCCCACAGCAAACAAAACCACGCCTGTGTCTTTGAGCCGAGCAGCTGCCAGCACCGAGTTGCCCTGAGATCTCCCATCTGACATCAGGATGACGATGCGAGGCACACTGGAAGAGTTACGGCCGCCTGGGAAACCCTTCCTGAGGATGTACTTCAGAGCCAGGCCTGTCTGGGTGCTGCCTCCCCTGTGGGTAGAGAATTCGGAAAAGCGAAATACAAGGATTTCTGTGTTTTTGTTAGAAAAATACTGAGGAGTTAGAGCACATGTACTGTACTACAGCAGATGTCAGCAAGGTCAATAAATTGCTGCATATCACAGCCAGAGTAAACTAAAGATTACATTTGGATGGATTTCGCCTTAAGTTCTTGGACTCAAAATGTATGTTGGCTACGTTTCATCACCCCAGGCCTCGTGACACACATTTAAATCATTTTCGGTTTTGTTTTTGTTTAACATAAATGTCCATCCTTTCATTTTCCCAAGTGTAGACACTGAGAAAAAGATCCTTTCCAGTTGCCAGAGGACAGATCTGGTGAAACAAACACTACAAGTGGCTTACTCGCCAATCTAATCTCCTTAGCACAGATCTGTGTGAGCATATACTCCACAAATACCTCCAAAATATTGAAACTTGCACTTCTTTGAACTGCAATATTCTCAAACAACAATGTGAACAAAAACACATCTCCATTTAAAGCTTCTCCCTTGTCATAAGGCGTCACCAAGCAGCTAGGTCTGCACATTTGATTTGGCAGCATTTTATGCCAGATGACCTTTCTGGTGAAACACCACAGGGATTTGTGTCGCCTGCTGGATTTGAACCAGCAACCTTTTGCTTGCCAAGTGAATGTGTTAAGCACTTTACTGGTAATAATCAGAGGTTAAAGTGGGCTGGAGCAATTAGTTTCAAATCACTGCTCAGCCATTGAAATGTTTTCGACTGGAATTTAAATTTTAGATGTAATGTCCTAATTCAGAGTTTCTGAGAGATTGGATCTATTATGATGATTAGCTGAAATGGCCGAATGGAATATAACAATTTTGTGTCATTAAAGGTTGCATGAAAATACTGCATAAAAACTTTATTCTAGTTCTGAAAACTGCACTAAGTTTACAGTGATGCGCTATATTGGAGTGATCAGTTTACTGTAATTAGGTTACATCAAAGGTAACAGACAATACTTTTTTTGCTACTTTAATCACTGGTAATAATGATAATAACACAATAAATCCAATAAAAATGCATGAACACTAAAATATCTAATGTTACAGAGTATGTTATGCATACCTTTAGTTAACCAATTTAGTTAAACTTCCCTTATATCTGGAGTTCTTTTCAAAAGTTGGTATAACGTTTCTACTGATGTGGAGTCAGTTGCTACATTAATTCCATTTGTGGTAATGTGACTGGTTATAGGTTTAAATTCTATGTACCCACTTCAAACCAGCTGGTGGGGGAAAATGTTACTTCCACATTGTGAACAACACACACACACACACACACACACACACACACGCACACACACGCACATCTGGTCAAATTACCATCCTCTTCCTCGGTTTATGCACTTATCCAATATCCAGTGACCACCTGTGGAGGGCCTCTAATCTGAAATTAATTTGTTTTCCTTTTCAGGGAGCATTTGGTGCTACTTAGCCACATGTGTGGATGTGTACGTGTTTTGCTGTCAGCATGGTTTAAGGGATTTGTAAAATATAAGATGAGGACAAGAAAATGTTGCCAGTCCGGCTGTGTTCGATTTAATTCTATTACCTTTTTTGTTCATTTACTCTTGGATTATTATTATTTTTTTAAAACATGTCTGGTTTTAAAAACATATGCCTCCAACAGGGACATACTTTTTTGTTAGCACCAGGTCTTTTTTTCAGCTGTCAAAATAGATGAACTACTGAATCTGCTGTGGTAAAAATAATACACACATACAGTTTTGTAATCTCAGTCAGCACTAACAGCATCTTGCACTTCCAGGCTGGTTGATAACAATGGAAAAGCTAGAAGAAAAAATAAAGAGGACGCCTGCCAATGTAGGCACTCTGTTTTCCAAATCAAAGGAAGCTGTGAGCCACAAATGTTTTGACTCCATCCTTGGAAGTGTTGCTTGCTAATTAAAATCTTTAAATAATGTTGCCTGCTTCTCCAGTGAGCGCAGATGATTAAAAACAGTTTATTTCATAATGGATGTCAAAGAAAACCTGTTTAGACCACAGAAACTCTCATTTTCCACATTTCTTTAAAGCTTTCATTTATGTCCCGGATCCTTCGTAGTTATAACTCATTAATATACAAAACCAACCTTAAATTAAAGGCTTGAGTTCACATATTGAACTACTCATGCTCAGATGGCAGCAGAGACACACCTGAAAGAAATGCTCTTCATCTGCTTCTTCAGCTCCTGCTTGGTGGAGTATGAGTCCAGGGAAAACTCAAGCCGAGGAGTTGAGCCAAACTGAATTAAACCAACTCGCACCTGCACAGGGAGAAATTACAAGAGTACTGACTAACAGGATGCGAAGACGGAGAGAGACAGAGACAGAGATCAACGCAAACCTTATCTGGTCCAATGTCTAGTGCTTGACAGAGTTTGATTGCATAGTGTTTGGACCTCTCGAAGCTGCCTTTCCCGACGCTGTAGGAACCATCCATGAGGAAGAGAATATCCATGGCTGCTGAGCACTGCATCACTTCCCATTAAAGCAAACACACACAGAATAATTCACACTGGGCGTACAGACAAAGATGGGTCAATAGGTCCAAACTCATTCACTAGCTTCACCATATTCCTGTATTATATTGGTTTTCCTGGCTGGGTATCAAATGGACCCTTGCAGTCAAAAATAGTATCTAGACATAATAAGAGAAAACAAACTCTGCATGCCAAAGCTCATTTTATTTTCTTTTATTTTCCCTTTCGCACATTAAACTACTACCAAGCAAAAAGCTTTTTCTCTCTTTCATGCACGTTTGTACTTGCTGGGTGCATAAGCTGTCATGTGAGTATTCAGCTGATTATGAAAAGAGCCATTAGGGGCACATTATACATTCAGCGTGTGCCATCTGTCTGTCATTTGAGTCATCTGCTTATAGAAAAGTCACATCCACCACTGACACAGACCACCAACTTCTAAGTATTTCTGTCTCACAATTTGTTATCCATTTCTGATTTAGGATCTCTGGCTCATTTATCGTGTGCCGCTCGGCTGACTTACATCCAAATACAGGCATGCAGGTTGACAGCATGGCCTAGCATGTCACAACACTTCCTACCACCTACACTCACGTGAAAAAGAACATTTTTAAGCACACCCCATGATTCAGTAGATTGTAAAACTTTGCTTTTAGCAGCAGTAACTTGAAGTAATTGTTTTGTAAGACTTTATCAGTCTTTGACGTCATTGTGGAAGTATTTTGGCTCATTGTTGTTCACAGTGTTGCTCCAGTTCATTAAAATTTGCTTATTTGCTCATTCACAGCTTGAGGGTTTGTCTGGCCCATTGCAATGTCTTGATTTTCTTGTTTTTCAGCCATTCTGTTGTAGATTTGCTGCTGTTCTACTGATCATCGTCCTGCTGCATGACCCAATTTGGACCAAGCATTACCTGTTGGACAAATGGCCTCACATTTGACTGAATACTTTGAGTCAATGACTACAAGGTACCCTGGTCTTGTGGCTGCAAAACAATCCTAAATCATCACCCCTCCACCTCTGAGTTTGACATGTGGCAAGAGATGTTTGTGCTGATATGCTGTGTTTGGCTTTTCACCAAACGTGGCATTGTGCATTATGGCCAAAAATCTCAGCTTCGGATTCATCTGTCTAAAGAACATTGCTCCACAAGTTTTCTGGTTTGTTAAGATGCAAACCTAAGCTGTGCAGTCATGTTCTTATTAGTGACAGGCACCTTTTATCTAGCAACCCTTCCAAAAAAACACACTTGTTGTGTCTTTTTGTAATTCTATTATCATGAACTTTAACATTTAACATGCTAACTGAGGCCTGTAGAATGTGAGATCTAGTTCTCTGGTTTTATACAGTTTCTACGAGCATTGCACAGTTGGATCTTGGGTTGAATTTGCTGGGCATCAACTATGTGGTATTGTGTTAACAAACACCTGAATGCTCCAAACCACAGAACTGCCAAAACTGCTGCTTTTACAGAGGTGATCGCTGATGATCAAATAGTCAAGCGCCTGGCTGCTACTTACCTATGGAAGCAGTGAGGGTGTGCTTCGTTTGTCACGTGACTGTGCATTTTATGTGTTAATCATTTTGTAAGGTACTCACTTTCTCCTGCAGAGTTGATTTTCACAATGTTCTCATGGCTGGTTTGAATCTCCTGCACAGAGGTGCCCTGCTGAACTAGCAGGCACCAACAACACAGAGAGCAGTCAGATATTTATTCAGTCTTTATTTATTAACCTACAGTCACAGTAAATTTATATATGAAGCACTAACCTATGAGAGTGAGGCCAAAATAACTTGGAATAAATTAGAAATAGCTGAAATGTAGCTTATTACACATTTAACTGATTTTCTAAATGTGTCTAGACTACTGTAATCTAAAAGAACATATTCAAGCTTAAAACATTTAGGGTCCGGATCTCCACAAGGTTTCAAATACTCATAAATCTGAGGGTCTGCGAAATTATCACTGCAATTTTAATTTGTTTATATCTTAGTTTTATTTGGATCCCCATCAGCTCCCATTAATAGTCACCTTTTTTCATCAGTTTCAGATTCACAAAAGACTCCATGTAAAAAACCATGCTCTGACCTGTAGACCATCACTCTACTTCATGTTAACTGTATTTATTTAGCATTGTTCAGACACATCCTATAGAGCCGTCAGAAAAGTAAAATAACAAAATAAATTGGATGCTTTCCCTAAAGCCAATATGGACTCCCACATGACCCCTTCTCTAATGGATAATTGAGTATTTCAAGCTAATGTGAGCAGACAAGTGAAGAAAACCATTCTTTCGCTCCATTCAGTCAAAGGACGCTCCTCTATTCAGGCACACGTACGGCTCAGAGGACAGCAAGGACATGTTTTCGTGTGAACATGGCTTTTTGTCCAACAGAGGCATTTGTTCGGCACAGAGAAGGGAGCACTTGAGTGATTTTACAAACGTGCGTTGCCACGCTGAACAGATTCCACACTCTGAATACCACAGTTCTTCTTTTCAGTCAGAAAGAAATTGTCAGTTTGTCCTCCGTCAGCTTCGCTGTAATGCTTCAGGCTGTCCGTGTCATGCTGATTTAGTGCCTGCACATCAGCTAAAACAGGTGATAAAAAGTCAAAAGAGCCAAACGATAAAGTACAACCGAAAACATCAAAGAAAGGTTGCATGTACAAAAGTTTAATGTGATTATTTAGTGCCGACACTGGCTTTGTCCTCATATTTTGCACTCATATTTCTGTCACTGATGTTGTCCGGTGAGAGGCGAGGAGAAAAATACTGGCTGACATTGATTTTTTTTTTTTTCTTTTAAACAAAGAGTCTTTTTTTTCTTTTTTGGGCCTTTTTGCCTTTGTTAGATTGGCAAAGGGAAGAGTAGACAGAAGGATATAAATCCACTAATTGGAAGGTTGGTGGTTTGATCCCTGCTCCAGTCTTCATTACAAAAGTATCCTTGGGAAGACGCTGAACTCCAAGTTGCTTTCCGATATATAAATGTGTGTAAATGTTAGATAGAAAGAACTTGTATGAATAAGGCATGTTGTATAAAGCACTTTGAATGCTCAAGAAAGGTAGAAAAGGGCTATATAAGAATTAGTCCATTTACTAAAGTGAGGCGAGAGCGCGGGGAAAGACACGTAGCAAAGGGCAATAATAACACAACATGAGGATGTACTAGTTTGCAGAGAATACTGTTCTTCCAGAGGAAAGAAGGGAACCAGCTATAGTCAGGGTGTCAGGACTTTCATAAACTCACCACTAACCTAGAGTGCTGTTATTATTTTTGACAACCTTTGTTTACATTTGATTTCTTTGCAGGCTACCATGGATGATTAATGGTGAAATGCAACATGCATTTAGCAAAAGACATGTCAACCCAATACACAGATGGCTGTAAAAAAAAAAATAAAGGAAAAGTATGCGACATATAAATAATAAAACCAATTCAGCATTTTATTGTTAAATTTTGTGCACAACTAAAAATCTGAAGTGGCAATAATATCATTTTTTTAAAGCTCGTGACTTTATTTTTTCTGAGAGAATTTTTTTTTTTTCTTCAACCATTCATTCATAGGAGTAAAGGCCTTCATCAGGTCATGAAACATTAAGCACAACACTAATAATTAAAGAAACCTACCACCTGCAAACCAGACCTCTGCTCTCCGACCTCTTCACAATCCTGACCCTTTCAGCTGCCTCGAATTCCAACAGCGCTGCAGCCCCAAAGTACTCCTGACAGTGGAAGTTTAGGTTTTTGGCAAGCGGCATTTTCACGGTCACTGTGGGGCCCACAGTGCTCTGAACAAAACATCTATCTGTTCAGCCAAGCGACTCTAGCAGAATGACTGTATCTTTAATGTGTGTGAAAGAAGATTTAGCAGAAAAATCAGGAACAAGATAATAAATGTAAACCGTGCAGCTGAAGGGTTGATGTCAATTGGCATCAATCCCACTACAGTCTGGGAGATAAACACAATATCTCCCTGAAATCAGAAAAATAACTAGGATTAGCCTGCCCCTATCTGTGGAATTCAATTTGACAGGCTGGATTACATGGATATCTTGCACTGAAACATGTTATCTGTGTTGTCAGCGTGTTGCCTCTTGACAGGGTAAGACAGTCTGGTGTGCTCAAGTTCAAAGTCTTAAAATGACCTATAATAAATAGTTAGGATGGGGCTAAAGCTGTCATTTTTGAAAACAATTCAAGGATTATATTGCCCCACGACTCCTGCCTCTTCCCTCAGGCAAATACCGATGGACTCTGGTCCACGGGAACAATGCTATGGAAGAGATGCAAAGCTTGCCTTGCAAAGCAAGCAGCATGTCAAGCACACGCTGCAGGAAAGCACTTTGATGCGAAGAATTCTTCAGTGGTCGAGACTTGACAGGTTAAAGCTGTAAAATGTCTCGTAAAGAATCTCAGGTGGTCCAGAGGCGCTTCAGTGATTCACCACACATTTTCCATCAAGCAGGGCATAAACTTAGGCCTTAAATGTTCTCACAAGCACCAACACAATGAACATTTTCAACACTATATTTACAAGGACATTAAACGTTTCCTGAGCAAAAACAACCATAACCATCAGTACATACCTAATATTACCATTTATTTCCAGTACTAACCCTGACGCAGCACTGTATCCACTGACTTTTATTTACAAAGCATCCATAATGCGCAAGCAGACTTAAGGTATTTCAAAATAGTACTTAAAACACTCCTCCCACTAATGGCTCTGAGGCACAGAAGGCAAAACAGTAATAAAATCAATAAACCGACCTTGAAGAAGCAGCACAGTTAAGAGGGAGGAGAGACAGATAGGAAGGTTCATCCTGGGATGCCTGGAACGACAACAAAAGGGACACTTAGCCAGAATACAAAATAAAAACACTAAAATGCACATACATCTGTTTTTGGGGGGATTTTTTTCTTGTTCACAAGTGAAAACCTTCTGTTACTTTCAAGGTGAAATAAACTCTAGCAATACAGTCCATCAGACAGACAAAACGTCAGGGATAAACATTGGCAGAGGAGCCAGAAATTGTGAGAAAGTTTTTTTTTGTGAGCCGTTTTTGTGTCATGCAGGAAACCACTTAAGCCATGACACAAGGAAATGTGCTATAGTGCTAGCCAAGGAACATGTGGACAAGTCCGTGTAACCCTACCAAGTAAAAATGAAAAAGACATTAGCAACAGGGCACAACTACATTCTGATCAGGGGTGCCAGGGGGTAAGTAACCTGAGACTGACTGCACTGTTACCATATTTTCATAGCTAAGTGTAGCTAAGTGGTTGAGCTTTGGCCTTTGAAAGAGAACTGAATAAAGGCAGAGTAGATTAGTGTCAGTGTCCATGGAAAAACACCAGGGTGGATGTACAAACTTTTAAAAAAATATCTTCATACTATGCCTTAATAATTTTTCCTCAAACCTGATTCTGGGGTCTACTTTCACTCTCATCAAGTTCACCATTCTTAGTGTGGGAATGACCCTAAGTGTCCAGTCATAATTTAGAAGAATTTAGAGGCTCTGTTTTAGCATTATTCCCCTGGGAAAAGTGGCCTAACAGCATAATGCTGCCCTCAGGCAACAAACCACTAAATTCTATTTTGGTAATTAAATTAAATCAGAATCTGATACATTTCTTCAGATATTGATGTGCATGCCCAGATTTTTTTATTTAGTTATTTCAACTTGAAATTTTTGTAACAGCAATATTAGTTTTGGCAGCGGCCGGCAGTGCATTGCTGCACTTTCAAGTCAAAGGTCAAACCCTCTTCTACTCTTCATTTTACTGAACACTGGCGCGTCTTGTGTCATTAAATAAAAAAAAAAATAAAATAAAAATACTCATTTTAATTATCATATTACTAATACTAATTTTACAGTGTAATAACCAAAAAAGCATGTGCCATTCTGAGAGACAGGACAGGAAAACTGAGCATCGTTTAAAAGCCACAGGCTACTGGAATATTGTTGCTGACCATGTCCATCCCCTTAAGACCACAGTGTCCTCATGTCACAAAGCTCAGATCAAACTGGATCCTTGAATATAACAATACTCAATACACATAACTGTACTCAACTGGCCTCCAGAGTCACCAGCTCTTAATTCAGAAAAGAACCTTTGGGATGTGGTGGAACGAGAGATTCACATCGTGGATATAGCGCTAACAAATGTGAAGCAACTGCACCATGCAGTTGCTTCACATTTATTAAAGTGGGCCTTAGCCAGTACCAGCCAGGTGTACCTAATAAAGTGGCCAGTGAATGTAATTCACTTGACAAAGGTGTCTTGATACCAGCATGTATACATATTAGTGTTTTGTCTGGGTTAAAAGGATTACAATACGTTCCAAAGAAAGCTCTTCAAGGAGGATGTAAACTACTTTGGATGTGTGTGTGGTGAGGAATTCCAACAGGAATGTGTGTAAGATACGATCTATGTAAATATGTGTGTGTTTGAGAGTGTAATCCACGTTTACCACAGCGTGTTCACCCAGGGGCTGGGATGCCAGAATATGGCTTACCCTTACAAAAGGATTTTATTTCTAAAGTCAAATGCTTCAGCACTGCTGACATAGCCCCACGGCTATCTACAAACCCACTGATTATGATTTGATTACACATGCTAACTGTTAAGCGAGCATACAACCTGACCTCAGGTTAGCCGCTCCATTATAAGGACAGTCACATGTTGTCACTGTTTGATACACATACAATGTTAAGGGGGGATACATATAAAGTCTGATTAACTCTGGGTGCTGATAAGCAGGGCTATAATATCCTTCCTGTGGCTGAAAAGACTGTGTGTGGTCCAATAGGTATGCATATTATAGAGACTAATATCTCCCTAGAAAGTAACCTTATACGGGCATTCCTTTCTTATGGGGACAAAACGCAAGACTCCTTAAAGGCAGTGGCCTTTAAGGTAAAGACTGCTTTAAGATTAGCAAAAGGTTAGGGGTTATGCACATGGCAGTTCTAATTAATGTTAGAGCACATTTCCACAACTCAATGTAAGTTAATGTTATATCCTCTGAATCATTGTTATATAATTGTGTGTGGACTTGCTCCAAAAAAAGGGGACCCCAAAAGTTTACATAGCTGGCCGAAGGTTAATACTTGACTTTAGGTACTCAGTAATGACATATATGGTTAGGGTAAGGGGGCGTGGTATGGATTATGTAAGTGACAGGTCCCCACAAAGATAGCCGTACAAAAATATGTGTATCTGTGTATAGGTAGACCAGAGAAACCGACAGGTAAAGCTGTGTGTATTTCTGAGACAGGGATGTGATTGTGTGCAGGATGGAGCCCCTCTTTAAGAGGAGTCTGCGTGTCTGTGATACAGATCTGCAGAGCTGACATGATGTGGCTGTCTGAGAAGGCCGTGCTGATAAACATCAAAAAAAGGCTATTGATGCTCATTTTGTGCACTCGGTCGTACGTCTTGCTGACAACAGATTTCATTACTTCTACGGGGGTGCAGCCTAGAGCACCCATGCTTGCACAGGGAAGCAGCCGACCATGCCGGCATATAAAAGACACTTTTACAGTAAATATGTGTGTAGTGCACACACCTGTCTCAAAATTGGCTTCTTCTTCACAAGCATTCCTGCGGGTCCCTCCACCCTCCCCGAGTCTGTCTGCCAGTGAACAGCTTCTCAGCTGTCTGCACTGGAATAGTGGTTCCAGCTAAATGAGCAAAACTGCACAGATCAGCCTGTCAGGGGAGGAAAATGCTAATTAAAGTGCTACGCTCTCCTAACCTAATGTTTTTTCATATTTCTTATGCGAATGGGATGATTAACCCATAAGATATTAGCTGTCAGTTTCAGTGGTAAAATAATCGAGGATGAGGAAGGGCCAAGTCAAGCTTTCCCACCAAACTGTATGCTTGGTGGGAAAGTGCCTTCATGCTGTATAATTAGAAAGGAGCACTAGTTTTTGAACAAGCTTCATACAAACGCCAGAGATCTCGTAACCTGTACTTGGGAGTGAGTGTGTTACTTTAAGAAACATCCTGACAGTGTAAATCATTTCAGGGTGACTCACCTGAAACAGCTGCTTTAAAAACACCAGAGAGCAAATGTGGAAACTGTGCAGCACGGCAGCTGATTAAAAGCCACAAAATGCTTTGGTATGTACCCACTGCAGGGATGTGTTGCTCTAACAAGTCGGAAACCACACGCAGACAGACAGAGGATGCAGTCTCTGATGGGCTTTTGAGGCAGCTTATCCTCAGTTCTCAGTTAATCAAGCTAAATAAGATTATTGCTTAGAATATTTTGCAGCAAATCCAGTTTCGCAGACAAGAAATCATTTTATCTTTTTATATTGTGTGTCATTGAGAGTTTTTTTTGATACAAACACTGACCAGGCAGATCATCAGGTACACCTTGACAGTTTCTGCCCCTAACTTACTTAATTCTTTGTGGTATAGATTCAGCAATCTGCCACAAGCATTCGTAAGAGATTTGGGGCCATACTGAGATTTTAGCATCACAAAGTTGCTGCAGATTTGTCAGATACATATCTCTCATTCATCCACATCCCAAAGATGTTCCACTGTATAGAGATCTGGTGACTGTGAGAAACCAGTTTGAGTGATACGAGCTTTGGGGCATGGCTTGTTATCCTGCTGGAAGAAGCCATTAGAAGATGTGTACACTGGGGCCATAAAGGGATAGACATGGTCAGCAACAATACTCAGGTAGCCCGCTGCACTTAAAAGATGCTCAGTTTGTACCAACTGTGTCAAGAAAATATCCCCAACATCATTACACCAACAGCAGCTTCAACCTATAACACAAGGCAGGAAGGACCCATGCTTTCATATTGTTTAAATGCTGACCCTTCCAAATATCACTGTTAAAATTGAGACTTATCAGTCGAGACAACATTTTTCCAATCTTCTGTTGTGCAATTTTGATGACCATGTGCAAATAGTAGCCTTAGATTCCTCTTCTTAAAGAAGCGATACCCAGTATGATCTTATGCAGAAGAGCATCTTTTGGGCAACAGCAGCAGATCTTGGTTTTAACAACTAGTTATTTACTTTTGTCTTCCTATCATTTCAAAGTATTTTATTGTGCATACCTTTTCTATAACAAGCGGTTATCCGAGTTACTGTTGCCTTCGTATCAGCTTGAAGCAGTCGAGCACCATTGGGTTCATTCTCTGTAAACATTGTGCAGGAAAATGTAAGGTGATCAACAGCTTCTGATGCTGGGTTTGACCTTCAGCGGGTTACTTTGACCACTTCTACATGTCGAAATACACTTGGATGCTGCTGTGTGATTGGCTCATTAGATATTCGTGTTAGGGGGCAATTAAACAGGTGTACCTTACAAAGTTACCGGTGCGTATATTCTAACGACTGGGCTAAAACTATTTAACGGTAGCAGAGTTTACACTGGTGGATTAAATGTGTTCATTTTCCCTTTGGCCTGACTCTCCAGTCAAGTCCGTCTACACCTGGTCACTTTTTCCACGTCAGGTATAAGGTCCGAGCACGCTAACATGGTAACAGGTCTCGTCAGTACGCAAACCCAAAGTGATATTCTTTTAAAGGAATTCCTTTAGGTTTCGTTAAAAAAACAAAACAAAACAAAACAACATTGTATATTGTACAGTAACTCGTAAACTTTAAGTCAAAAAGCAAACTTACTAAACTGCTAAAGAAAGCCACCCGTCACCAGCACATCCAAACCCACGCACCGATAAATCGTCTCCTCGCCGACCGCAGTTTGTCTCCTTTAAGCTGAAGCGCGTCTTCCGCAGATCGGTCCTCTCCGTCCTCCTAATACCACCTTGTTTCCGCACTGATCTGATTTAATGAGGTGCTTTGCCTCCGACCAGAGAGGGAGCTGCGACCCCACCTACCCGACATGCCTATCCCTGAGGTACCTGCACAGATGAGGACTTCACATGACCTCCTTCCATCTCCAACAGGTACGAAAACAGGGAGTGGCCTAGAGAGTTTTACGTCCTGGCCCCACTTAAGACACATGAAACTATAGAGGCATTAAAGTTCAACGCTTTCTCTTTGGTTTACTGTATAGAAAGCTTTAGTAATACACCAGCTCACAAGAACACAAACATTGCTGTATTGTCTTTTTTTTTAATGTAAAACTCATAAAAAAAAAACCTCAAACATGTCAAAAAAGAAATGAGTCAGTGTGAACATCTCACTGAACAGGTTATTAGGACTGAATAAAGGAACAGATGGCAGCACAGCATGAAGCCACAACACTTACAGGAGAGACACAAAGATAACGAGAGCTGAACATCTCTTGTTGCTGACATTTCTGCATTTTCTTCCAGAAGAAAAACAAAAAAATAACTTCAGCTTAACCAAACATTAAAAACATAAGAAAAGAAAACAAAACACGAACAGTAGAAAGTCACAGATAAGTGCATAAAAGTAAAAGGTACAAAGAGAATTCTGAAATACGGAGAAAGCAAATACAAGCTGGTCGGCAGCTTCTGGAGACCAGATTCAGTTTGGGAGAAACAATCTGGGAAAAAACAACAACCTTGATTTCAAAAACGTGGTGAACAACATTGTTGAATCCTATTTCTTCTGTCCAACAAACATTTCGATCAGCGAAAGCTGCAGCTTCATCAGCTCTTCCAGCTTATCGATCTGTGAAAGAGAAGAGCAGATAAAGGAGTCGCTGGTTTGCATTTAATTTTAGAGAAAAATATAAAAACATTTTGTAGTATAACAGAAGCGTTTATAAAATAGTGCAATTTCAGATTTTTTAATGTTACTCAAAACTGTGAGATCAACTCTGACCTTGGCCTTCAGGCTCAGACAGCAGCAGCCCGAGGTCTGAAGGGCTGGGATTGGAATGAGAGCGGTAAGAGAATCAGGTTAAGTCAAATTAATCAGAGCGCAACAAAACGTCGTGTCCAAAGAAATTCAAAAACATGTCAGTTCAGTGAAAATAGTTCAGTTCCTAATCTAAAACATACACACCATTACTGCTGGAAGTATTTTGGAATGGTGGCTTTATTTGCTCAGTCATCTCCTTCACTGGTTTTCCTGAAGAACAAAAAAACAATACGACCCAGCCCTGTTAGCCATTAAATACTTGATACACATCTTTTTACCAACTTAAATATACTTAAGCAAAGTAAAATACTGCATATTAAAAATATCACATTATTTTGGATATGTTTTGTCAGTTCTCTTTACACTAAAAAGAAACCAGTAACTTAATCCTACAATCACTATCTTATTACTAACCACAGGCTGATGCTGCAGAAATATTCATCTTGTCTTCAGGATGCTGGGATGTTGCATCCAGAGTATTTGCCAGCTCCGCGGTGCTTATCGGCTCTTTTTGGTTTTCGGGTACCGATTTGGGCTTAGAGCCGTCTGGTGCGGCTGCAGTGTTGACAGATGTGCTGCTGCCAGTTTTATCAGTCTTCTGGGTCGAGGTTGTGCAAGGGTTACTTTTCCTCTGGGCATGTAATGCTTCTGAGATCATGTCAGTGACGTTTCCCCCGCCCTTCTCAGCGGGCAGAGTGAGTGAGAGCACGTTAGCAGAGCCATCGAAGTGCTGGACTGTGGCGAGGACCCCATCCAAGACCACGTTTCGAAATATAAGCTGCACTTCCTGAGGCCACTCTGCTGGAAAATTCTCCTTACCTATCAACAAACGTGAGGCAGTGGGACACGAGTCAGTAAACTAGCAAAGCCCAGAAAATTACAGAGAATACTTGTGCTGCCTTACCAGCGAGGGTGCAGCGAGTGATCTGAAAGGGAAGCTCAAGCAGGTTGATGGGGATGGGCAAGATTCGGGAGAATGGCACCTTCTCACTGTTGCCATAGTCTGTATAGAGGACACTCACCTCTTTCTCAGCAACTTCTAGGATTACTGCACGGTACCAGTTATTGTCAGCTGGAAAAAAAAGAAGTCTAATTTTACATTTTGTTTTGTATTCGCAGGACTTCAACACAATTTAGAAAAAAAATGGTCAAACTACTCAGCATTGAATGAAATATTACATTTATCCTCATGAGACAAACATATACAACTCCTTCGACCTTACAAGCACTAAAAGCTCAATGAAAACAGACCCTGCTGTAAGCTGGACTGTGGAATGTAACCACAGCTAAAGCCTACTCTGTGTATTATGTGTTTAAAGCCACACACACACACACACGCACGGTGTAATTATACCTACTAGAAGACATGGAATTACCAGCTTAGCTCTGCAAGAGCAAGAACTGCAGGTGGGGTTTCCAGGACAGACCGCCAGCAACGAAAACTGCATGAACACTAACAGGATGATTGCAACAGCTCAGCAATTCTGTCCTCACTTGATCTTTTTTTTTTTTTTTTTTTTCCCTTTTTTATATT